>PVJA010007166.1:0-69804 GCA_004027025.1 Myocastor coypus | reverse complement strand
AAGAAGAAGAAGAAGAAGAAGAAGAAGAAGAAGAAGAAGAAGAAGAAGAAGAAGAAGAAGAAGAAGAAGAAACTAATATAGCCAAGACTTGAACAATGTCTGCAGTTCCATGACCTTACCCTCACTTTGAGATAAAACACACAGCAGTATGCTTCCAGGGGTCTCTCCCACTGTGGTCACCTCTCTGAACTTTACTGTATATACCTCATTTAACTAAAAAGAGGGTGCTTGACAAAGATGGTGTTTGTGACTGCTTAGAACAAACAGATTTGAAAGTGTGCAGGTTTCTAGGAGGAGCCCAGGAGGGGTCAGAAGCCTTCCTTTGGGCTGTGGACACCCTCAGAGAGGGAAGTGTGCTGCAGTTCCATGCAGTTCTCCCACAGCAAGGCCACCGTTTCTTAACCACTGAAACCTCATTAGAGAGGGTGCACAGAGAGGGTACTGAGCAGCCTCCAGCCATCATCATCTTGGCCCAGCTACTGTCCAAAGAGCAGAGAGAGAGGGAGGATAAGCAGCTCCACCTCAACTCCAGCAGGTAAAGACTGAAGGACTAAGTGGGGGGTCCAGGCAGAGGAGCACAGCTCAGCACCTAGCCTGGAGGCTACTAAGTGTCCATGTGAACCCAGCCTTGGCCCACAGCCAGAAGACAGTGCACACGTGGGATGGCTACTTGACATACCTGAGCTGTGGGGAGCTTGCTAGGCAGTGACTAATAATTGGGAAAAGAACAGTAGCCAAAGGATGGAGAGTAGGGGCAGAAAGCAAATCTAGTACAATAGCTCTGTCATTCCACAATTCCTCAGTCCACAAGAGAAGATGACAAAGAAGAAGCAAACTTCAGAAGCAGATGAACACAGAAAGTGGAAACAGCTGTGGTCTCCATATTGTCTGAGTTAAGTTCTCCAAGGTTCCATGCCCTGAAAGCTCAGTCTAGGGAAAGGTGACAGCCTTGAGGATCTTAAGGGGCCATGGCCTTGCAGGTCTTTAGGCCCCTGTAGGATCTGAATTGCTGTAGCTCTCCCAGTCTCCAGGTCGCTCTGGCTTTGCATTTCTCCATGTGACTACCTCTGTGTTTACTCCCCCTGTGATGTCATCTACCACAGGACCTTCTCTGAGGCCACACCAATGAGACACCTGATTCTGGATGTCCAGCCTCCCAAACTACATGATGTATCCATCTTTTCTCCATAAAGTACAAAAAAGCTCAAGTACTTTTGTTACAGCAACAGCCAGTAGACCAAACCAAATACAGCCAGTCAGATAGCTCAGCACATAAATTGCCTGCATAGGCAGCTGCAGCAACCAGGGTTCGATCCCCAGGATGCCATGCTAGCCCCGCCTCCAAGTACATGGATACAGGGACTGAGACTGGCAGTGGTGGCTTGGGAGGACAAAAACAGGAGAATCACTACAAGTTCTGTTCTATGTAGTGAGATACTATAGACTTTGTACTAAATACATAAAAAAGAGTGAAGAAAGAAAGAAAGAAAGAAAGAAAGAAAGAAAGAAAGAAAGAAAGAAAGGAAAGAAGTGGCCAACATAACACCGAGAATACTCTGGGACAACTTGTTGTCCATCCTAACCTGGACCCCATCTCCCTACACTTTGGGTGTAGATGACTCATCCTTCAATTCTAAAAAAAGGGAGAAATGCTACACATTCAAAAATGGATCCATAGCTGATGACATGTAGCAAGTTGTGCACCCAAGGTGGTGCATATAAAGGCTATGACAACACAGCACCCAGGAGTTTTGGGAAACTCTGGCCCCGGGGCCTGACAACATGCTGTGAGAGAGCAGAGCTCTGGGCCACAGCACTGGCCTCAGCCACAGCAGCGGCCAGAGCGTAAGGGGTCCAGACTGGCCCTGGGACACAGAAGTCAAGATCACAGTGCATAACCTGAAGCTTTCACGGTGCGCAGAGCTGCCCAGCCAAGGCTTTGCTGCCCAGCACCCAGTGCAGCCACAGAAGGAGTCCCAGAAACCTCACAGCGATGCAAGAATGCCAGGCCACTCCAAGGGTCTCCTCGGGAAGGCAGCAAAGGTGATGGAATCAATTCTTGGTAGTGATTCAGCCTAGAGAACAAATTAATGAGAACTCAAATGCAGTTTTTAAAATGTGAGGGCTCAGAAGGCAAACAATAATACCTAGAATAATAATCATTAAGAGACAATGAAGAGCTAAGGGAACCAGATGATAACAAATTAAAAATTGGAAATAACAAGCTATATGTCTCCGAAGATTGAATCAGTGACACACAGGCAAGCCAATTGTGATGAGAATAAATGTAGAAGAAAAGGACAAAATTTAAGCAATTACAGGATGATGCAATGAAAGATTCCCCAAAACACCAACATTGCTTCAACATCAGGGTAACTGGAGCCCATGAAACCGAGAAAGGTTGGGGGTTGGGAGGCAGAGAAAAAGTATTCACAGGTGAAAAAAAAAATCCTTTAACAGAAGAATTCAACTTATAGGACCTAGTCTCTCTGTAAAGCAAAAACTAATACTGTAATACAGCCTGGTTAACTTACTGCACTTCCATATTAACAAAACAATTCTAACCATAGAACAAATTAACTATGTGGGGAAAAACATTAGGCTACTCACAATTCATTAAATGAAGATGTGGTTCATAGTAGTTGACAGTATAGACTATCTACAACGAACTCGGGGAAAGGAGCCATGGCCCAGAGCATGAGAACCTGCCCAGCTCACCCACAGTTGACGAATGTAGGAGTAAGCCTGAGAAAATCCCTGAAAAATAAAAATGAAGCCAGCCAAAAATCCAAACTCAAGAAGAAATCATTAAATGTTGTTTATCACAAGTGAATAACATTAGCTGACAGTTTGTTATGCACCAGGTTTTGATGAATTTATCAGTCTTCTAATAGTCTTCACAAGAGCCTTGAAAATTAAGCACATTTCTATTTTTATTTAACTTAGTTACTCTATGTCTCTTCATATTGCGGATAAACTTTATTTTTTAATATAGAATTGTTCTACAGAAATGTTTCTAGTTAACAGAGATCCTCATCCCAGAATGATGCCTCTCCATACGCAAATACAATCACTGTAACATAAGCATTATCATTAGCACAAACGTGCATGCATTTTCTTATTTTCATAACATTAGACCATTAAGTTATAGAAAATATCAATGGAGAGACTGACAGCTCTTTCACTTCCACATACTTTGCTTCTGCTGTATTCCTGAGATGAATAATTTTCAGTAATGTTAGTCTATTTCCTTCACTAGGTCAAAATACCTGAAGTTAGTACCTTATTTAAAAGAGAGAGAGCGAGAGCGAGAAAGAGAGAGAGGGAGGGGTATTTAACTCTCAGTTTTGGAAGCTGGAAGTCCAAGATCTGGCAGCCTCATTAAAGTAGCTAAGTCACCCCATGGCTAATGACATGTGCCAAGTTGCACATTCAAGGAGCCACCTGGCAAGGCAAGGATCTGGAGAACAGAGAGGTGCCAGCTTTGTGCTTCTATAACAAACCACTCTTGAGGGTACTTTCACGGGCCCCATAAGGGCTACTTAGTCCATTCTAATGGTGAGGCCCTAGTGTCCTTTCACTAGGCCCCATTCTTCCCTACACCACCATACTGAAGTCCATTCTTCTAGAACAGGAACTGGTGGGGAGACACACTCAAGCTACACCCAATCCAGGGGAGCAACCAGGACAGAGTGAGAGCTGCACTAAGCTCAACATGATTTTTCCAGGACAAGTTACTATCTATGTAATCAAAGTCTAACGCATGTCTGGTAACAGCTGCATACAATTTTGGCATCCTTCTGGGAGATTTCCCAGCGGAGTATGCAAGAATTCAGAAGCCAGTTATCCAGAAATCTCACATTTATTCCAGGAAAGTTCTGAAATGAAAAAATCTGTGGAAACCTAGAATCTGTTGAGAAAAAAAGACATAAATAGTTTTTTTAAAGTACAGAGCAGCTATTTTTGTTTCTGGCTTTATTTTGGTGAGTAGCTGTCAGGAACTGATCAGATACGTATAGAAAGGCAGCGCCTATAGGTTCTTCCCAGAGATGTGGTCACTGTCATTGTTGGAGTTTAAGGGTCTGCATTCTTGTTGATACTTACTTTTATTTTGTGCTGAATCGCTCATCACCACTGAATGCATTGAACACCTGCCGAGCATCAAGTGGAAGGAAACAACAGTGACATGGAATTTCTGCCATCCTCAGAGCACAAGATGAAGTGAACAGCAGCTGCTCCTTGAATGTCGGGTGGTCAAACTGTTGGCATAGCAACAAGGGCTGCAAAGCTAATTGCCTGCTGTTTGTTAGGAAATGCATGACTGTTTCAACTTGGTCTTCAAGGAGTTTACTGAGCATTAAAAGGTATGATGAGAGGTGCTTAGGCAAGGCATGGTTAATGCAAATCACCTCTGCTCTTCCCACACTTGTTTCAGGCTGACAGGAAGAAGGGCCAGTGGGGCTCGGAACTGTGTTAGATAATAAGATGGGGAGGATAAGGACAGCTGAGCTCCTCAAACAACACACTGGAGGTTTAAACGTTTATCCTTTATGTAATTATACCTTTCAAATTGTACTTTTTGATAAGACTTGATCCTAAGAACTAAGCTTTGTCCTAGAGAAGATAATTATAAATCTATCATGTCCTTTTAGATTTCATCTATATGTTGGTGATTTACACGTAGTAGATAAATGAGAGTCAGAAGGAAATGGTGACAGGGAGACCATTTAAGGCCTGCCATAATCATACAGACAAGCAGCCATCAACCTTGGAGCTAAGGCTCTGTAGCATATGGGGAGAGGATTCAATAGCTGGGCCCATGCTGGTGCTGCTGGAGAAGAGTGGTAGGGAAGGGAAGGGAAGAGCAGGGAAGGGGACTGGGCTTTTTCTCAGCAGGAAATGTCTGCTGCTGCTGCCGCTGCCAGGACTTAGGCATGGAGGACATGAAGAAGCAGGAGGTCTGGTAGAGCGCTGGCCGCTGACCTTTGAGGGTCCTACAGGACACCTGTAAGTGTGCCCAGGAGATACAGAGGCTGCACTTCGAGACAAGACCGGGAGCTCTGGATTGAGGCACCAGCAAGCGCTCCCTGGTGGATTGTTAGGAGCGAGAGTGCACCAGCAGATGTCCAAGGAAGGCTTTGCTAGGTGAATTCAAAGGTTTGTCCTCTGTCACCTCTGAACCAACACTCAGATGTAGACCCAGGTGATCCCTTCTGTCTGGGAACATTTCCAGGATTTCTGCCTTCTTTCTTGCTCCCCGCTGCTCCCTCTCCTTCACCAGGTGTGCTGCATTTTCCAGTTTCTAACCCTGGGTGCCCAAGAGATTCCTTTGTGGCCTATTATTTTCTTCAGTTATGATAGGTTCTGGCCCTAGTATAAAGTGCTGCATTATTATGGCGGCCATCTAACATGGCAGGAGCCCTTAAAACAATAGCTAATTTTCCCAATGACCACTTTCTGCTTCTCCACCTTCCCAGTCCTAGACATCTTTCCTGCACACACAGGAGAGACCCCAGTCAGCTCCTTACGTGAAACTGAAACTGACCCTCTAACTCCCCAGCAAAAGTCCATGAAAGCCTCAGCTTTCCTTGTTTCACTTCAAAGGATCCGCCCCATCTGTCCTCGATTTTCTCCTTATCTTTGGAATTAATAAAGGCTTCTTTTATGTTTTGTATCTGCTTACTGCACCACCTGAAAAAAATCTAAAAAGCTACACATACTCCTTGGTGTAGATTCATTGAGTTCACAACTGCAAACAATATTTGTCCCATTGACAAAGATTTGAGTGCCCATTTTCTATTTAGTGCTCTTATGAGTCTCAATGACTTTGAAGGAAACAGGTCCTTTCCTTTTTTATGTTTATTGAATAAGCATTTATTGTAAAAGACATTCTCCAAATTTCTGCATTGGTCTTACAAATGAATTTTACTTTTTTAAAACTGTTTTATTACTTTTAATAAGAAATAACGAGACAGTTTCCAAACACATTAGTAGTACATCCCCAATAACTAATACAATGCATACTCTTGTCCTTGTAGTAGTTATTCAGAGTACAGGATGAAGATATGATAAGTTTTCTAATCATTATTGCTAAAAAATTTTTTCTCATTGAACTAAGAGAAAGTAGTTGTATACATAGTCTAATATTCCATAATCGTAAGTGGGTTATTGGCAGAACTGGCAATATCAAAAGCTGTTGACTTAGGCCTCTTACAGTTCAGCATACTAATCTAGCTTTACTTTTTATATCTTGTGGTCAGGACATAAGAGAACCTGTGTTATAACATCCTATAACTCAGTGGTGTCCCATATTTTCTGGTCATGGAGATTATGGGGCCACAGAAGAAAGGGATTGACAATGTATACTGTACCTAAGGAGTGTGCCTAGAGAAAAAATATTCTCTCAGGCTTTTACAGAGAGCAAACTGGCCAAGCAATAGCTGTGACTCATCCAGATGGCTGACACTGACAACAGTTCTACAAAGCATTATACATGGTTTTCAAGTAAATCCTGGGGGTGCTTGACTGACCTTGGAAGATACAAAAGTTACATTTTGTTATACAGGTCTTGCTTTAACTTGCCCTTAACCACCCAGGAGAAAAGTTCAACCATGAGGAAGAAAACAGATTCTTTCCTAATGTAAGTTATCACCTATTAGAGGAAAATAGTAAATAAAATATAATTTGTGGGCATCTGATTAAGAACAAAAATGAAAGTGGGGGGTGGCAAGCAGCAGGTGCTTCTCAAAATATCCCACCTGGGCAGGTATATACCATGTCCCTGTTGGGAGGTAAGGTGCTCCAGACAGGAAACAGTAAGAGAACCCATGTTCCTATGCAAGGATGGGAAGGAGGCCAGAGTGTCTGGAGTCAAGTAAACAGGCTGAAGTGAGAAGATGAAACCAGAGGAGCTCCAGATTCATGTTTGAGAAAAGGCCATAGGATCACGGTTCTGCTGTAGTGTATTTGTGAAGAATAGCAAGTCTCCATGACACTCTGCACAGAATGGCAGCATAGTCAGACTCATATTTTCAAATGCCACTTTGGGGCCCTGAGAAGCAAGCCAAGTCAGCACATGCAGGTTTCACAGGTAGAAGAGAGCAGCCCTAAGGGTGACAGCAAGGGCTGGTCCGCTTGGTAGGCGGGGAGCACAAGCCCATCAAGGAGGTAGGAAGTCCATGGTGGGGAAGAGGAGGCACACGGAAACCAGCCTTCACTCAGGCTATCCTCTGAATTTTCTGGTGGAGATAGAACAAGAAAGAGCATGAGTTTGCAGGAGAGACCAGGATGGCGATGCCTGTGTTACATTGGATTTGCAGTGTGCTGCTCCCCACTGCTCCTGGTCTGGCCGAAATCCTACCCCTTCTTCTCTACTAGTTCTTCTCTGCCTGCACTAGCTGTGCTCTGCACTAGCCCTAGCACATCTGTGTTCAGCACCAGATGTCCAGCTGGCTCCACACTTCCAAATTTGTCTTCTACATCTCTTTTCCATAAGGCAGCTAGAATAGCATATGAGTATTATCTTAGTTACTTTTTACTTATTGCTGGGACAAATACCTGACACTCAAGATGAAGGAAGGAAAGGCTTATTAGCTCACAGTTACTGGAGGTTTCAGTCCATACTCGACTGGCCCAGGCTGAGTGGAACAGGGCAGAGAGCATCCAGTTCATGGCAGCAGAACAGCAACAAATGTTGACAGAGGCGACTGATCAAACAGGGCAGCAGAGCAACAGCTCTAGTCTGTCTCTCTGTCTCTCTTTATATTCCAATCAGGCTCTCTGCCTTAGGATATCTGCCCTAGACTGCACCTATAGTCCCAGTTCTACTCAGACTGATAATCCCATCAGTAGTAAAACACATAATCCCAGGGATCACGGATCAAGTCTCAATCTATAGAAATCCCTGCCCCCTGACTGCATGAGGCTTTGGGGGGACAACTAGCCATAAACCATAATAAGTATGAACCTCTGGTCCTCAGCTCTCAGTTAGCTACTGTGGTAAATTAACTAACTGATAACATGCAGCTGAACTGAGTCAGCATGGTTCTGGGCATGGAGGACCCACCTGAGGATTGGCACCAATAGCACAAAAGCAGAACAGGAGCCAGAGATGGTGTGCTGTTGATTCTCCTGCACAAGCTTCCCACATGGGTGTTCTTGATATAAATTTAGCTGTTCTCATCTTTGGAGGAGCTTGGGCCCCCGTCATCCCTGAGCATGGCTGTAGTTCTTTTCAGGGGAGCCCTGGTCCTTTGAGTGTTGCTGTCTGGCTCTGGGGCACATCCCTCAGCCTGCTGGCACAGATCCTTCATCCCCCTGATGGAGACTTCCTAGTTTTCACAACCATCCTTTAGGCCTTCCTAGTGCAGACCCTTGAAATATGCTTGCATGAGGCATTGTTGTGAGCTCTTAGCTGCCAGCTGAACTCATGCAGGACGTTGCCATGGGTTCCAGGCACTCAGATGGATTTTTTGGGTCTCTCCTGTATGGACAAATTTCTTATGTTCTTCTGCATTTGACACTTTGGGTTAATATTATAAAAATATCCTAAAAGTTATGTGTCTTGTATTAAATCTTTTCCCTCATAAACCCTAACTATAACAGGCATTTATCATCCCTCTAATTCATATAGAACTATTAAAGGTCTCAAACAGTGTGATCTACTTCAATAAAAAAGAACAAAGCTGGAGACTTCACATTTTTTGATTTCAAAATGTGATGCAAAGGTATACAAACCAAAAAGCACCTACTGGCATAAAGATACATGTAAAAGCCAGTGGAACAGAATAGACAGACTAGAAATTAAACCTTGTATTGCCATGAGCTATTTGTTCAACAAAGTTCCAGGAATGTGCTGGGAAAAGGGCAAACTTTAATAAATACTGCTGGAGCAATGAAGCTGCCACACCTGAGAATGAGAACGGACCCTTGTGCCTCACAATGCATGAAAAACTTAACCTTAAGACTTGAGGGGTTACCAGTGAGACTGGCAATGTTGGAGGCCGTTGATTTAAGCCTCTTACAGGTCATCATACTAATCTAGCTCTGCATTTTATGCCTCATAATTAAGCTTTTACCCTAGGTGATCAAGGGCAAGTTAAAGCAAGACCTGTATAACAAAACATTCATTTTTTGTGTCTTCCAAGGTCAAATCTCCTCAGGATTAACTTTGGAACAATGTACAGTGCTTTGTAGAACTGTTCTCAGTGTCAGCCACCTGGATGAGTCATGGCCATTGCTTAACTAGTTTGCTTTCTGTGAAAGCCTGAGAGAATATTTTTGCTCTAGGTGACTCTCCTTAGACATACACTTCATTTATCCCTTTCCTCTGAGGTCCCATAATCCCCTTGGCCAGAAAATTTGGGACATCTCTGAGTTATAGGATGTTATAGAACAGGTTCTCTTTTGTCCTGAGTCCTCACTGACTTTGAAGGGCTAGAGCTAAAATGTTTGCTATCCTCATAGCCCTTCTTTTTCTCCAAATTTTGGTCTGTTAACTTACATTCTCAATCCTCCAGCAGAGAAGCTTCGTGATACTGTTACTCCATAACACAGTTAAATTGAACTTAACATCATTGGCTTTCTGAATATCAAACAACTTAGACTTAGCTTGAAATTGGTATCTTCCATCAATCATTGATATTCTAATAAATCTCTATAGAATGTGATAAAACAGTTAAACATTTTTACACAGACATTAGAAATCCAAGGATGTACAAAATTGTAGCCTGTCAAGCCTATGGCATTTTGCCTAGTCTCTTACTATCAATACCTTTGTTGTTGTTGTTAGTCAACCATTTACTTGAGAGAGAGAGTATAGCAGTAACTGAGTTTACATTAGAAGTAGTACACTTCTAAAAGACCAGAATGACAGGCATTTCAAGCATATTTTTAGCATTGCACTTTGGTATCATTAATGTCAGAAACCTTTTGAAGGTTCTTAGGACTAATATCTAATTCATCCTGTGTACATAAGTGCATGGCTTTGTTCCAGCTGAGTTTCCTCTCTTTTCTGCTTCCAGTCATTTCATTGTTTAATGCAAATAAGGAACTTTGGACTAAGTACACAATTACTTCCTCTCAGTTCAAAGAGAAGAAACTTTTTCTTTTTTTCTTTCCTTACCAGTATCGATCAGAAAATTTATCATGTCAATACCTTGTGCTCTGTATAACTACTATGAGGACAACAATATGCAATGTATCAATTATTACAAATGTACTACTAATGTTTTGAAACTATCATGTTGTTATTCCTTATTAAAAGTAATAAGTAAAAATAAAAAAGACTTGGGATGGTGAGATGGTTCAGCAGTCTAAAGTGCCTGCTTAGGAAAGCTTCAGGGACTGCAGATCGATCCCTGGCAACACATGCTGTGCCAGCCCCACCCCCAGGGCAAGGTGAGCTGGCCATTAAAAAAAAAAAAAAGACTTGAAATTGCAAAACTCCAAGAGGAAAACAGAAGCCCTCCATCAGAGGAGGAAGCGTCCTTGCATGTGCCTTAATGGCAAGCTCTTGCATGTTCCTTACCACCACCAACTGGCCTAGTTTCTCCTCCCTGCTCATTTCCAGTTCCTTTCCTGCCATATTTTTGGTTGCAATCTAATGAAAATCAAGTCTTTGGATAAGGGTGTGGAGGGGAATTGAGACCCTGTGCATCGCTGGTCAGGATACAGAATGAGGTTCCTGTGCATACAGCAGCTCAGTCGCTTCTCAAAGAGTTAAGCATGGCATTCTCATATCATGCAGTAATTTCACTCCTAGTGTACACCAAAAAGACAGAAAACAGACACTATAATAAGTAGGTAGATATGCGTATCTGTAGTACACTAGGGACAGTGGCTGATCAGTGGAAACCATGTGGATGCCCATCAGTGGATGAATGGACAAGCACACTGTGGCATATACATACAACAATGCACCACTCAGTCATCAAAAGAAGTGACATACTAATGTGTGCCGCTGTGCTGATCAAGTGCCCATACATTCTATGAAGTTAAAGGGTCCTGAAACTATGAAATGTCAAGAATCCATAGATCCATAGGAACAGAAAACCCACTTGCAAAACCCACTGCTTTGTAAGTAAGGGATTTCACCTTGCAGTGAGAAAAGGATTTGAAATTAGACAGAAGTGGTGGCAGCATGATACAACGTGTCTACTAAATGCTCCTGATTTGTCCCATTGCAAATGGTTACCTTTATGCTAAATGAATTTCTTTTTGATGAACTTTGTTTAATGGGTCACCATCGCCTGCTGCTCCTCCTGCTTGGGTCACTTACCCTTTTAGCTGAATAGCTGGGGTGGTCTCACTTCAGTTGGACCCCATTTCTGGGTATTACCTACTTAATGGAATTTTTTTGATTGCTGAAAATAATATCCCTCTTCACTCGCTTATTCTTTGCTTTACTTTACCTTTGCTTTGTAACTCTATCTTACATAATTAGACATAGGCAAGTTTCTGTAGGTATGTATTTGATTTGCTATGTATTTCTATCTTTATTTTGCCACTATTTGTCACGTAGCTATATAACCAGGGTAAACTCATTTGAATTCTCTTATTTTTCTGTTAGTGCAAATGGGAATCCAAACTTTTCCTAGTAACTTTATTATCCAAATTAAGTAAGATAAAATATATAAAATGATAGACACTGGCTCTGGGCGGACAGTAAGTATTTAGTGCCTAAGTTACATGTTCAACTTTTTATTTCTTTTTTCTTTCTAGATTTATTTAGTTGGTACAAGGTCTTGCTAAGTAGCTTCGATCCTCCTGTCTCAGCCTTCCCAGTGCTGGTATTACAGGCATGCACTACCATGCCTAGTTTGGGTGGTGGGCTGGGTGTGGGGCCAGCAGAACCTGTGGTACTGGGAATCAAACCCAGGTCCTTGTACTTGCCAGGCAGGCACTAAACCACTGAGCTATCTCCTGGGCCCAACTTCAACTTTTTAAAGTGCACATATGAATTTTTTGTAGAAGAAAAAGATCTTGTGGCTAAAGTGCACATGAAAGTCCGCGTGAGACCGAGAGGGAGTGGGAGATGAAGAGGGACTTGGGCGGGCACTGCGTACTGAGCAGGGGAGCAACGAATCCCAGCAGAGAAAACTGAATGTGCAGCGGCTCATTCCTCTTTCCAGTGGATGAGAGGTGGGGCAGGAGCTGTTGCCTCCGTCCAGCGTGCAGTGCTGCCTGTGTGCCTGGAGAAACAGCAGCACAGGTCTCCCACGTTTGTGAGGGTGGGCAGCCCAGGTGGAGATCAAGATCTGCAGCCCTGGGTCTGCAGAGGGCCGTGCTCAGCTCTGAAATAGAGCCTTGGGCCCTACCCGCTGCTAACAAAGGCAGAGAGGAGCACGCCCACGCCTAAGCCTCAGGCCTCTCTTTCCTTTGCTGATTCCATTCCGGACGTTCTCCCTTCAGGACTTAATAACCTTTGCAAAGCCCCACCTCTGAGCCTACCTCACTGGCCTGGGAATTTAGGGGACACTTTCAGATCACAGCAGCTGCAAAAGGGACTTTACTGGCGGAGTCAGGCGCTGAGCTGACAGGAAGCCATGTCAAGGACAAGGATGGTGGTTCCTCTGGTGTTGCTGCTAGATGGGGACAGGAATGAATGAAAGGTAAAAGCCAGCAAGAAGGATATCATGAGTATGGAAGAGACCGTTGGAACACCCCAAAAAAGCAGCAGACAAGACTACAAGGTGGTCTTGCCCACAGCCTTCCATGCATGGGAAAGCCTTACCTTCCAGCGCTTTTAGGCTCCAGGGCCTACCAGTCATGCGCAGTGATGAGGCGCTGCTACCCTCTCTGCCTCTGACGGGAGAGTAAAAATCGAACCCTGGACTCTGAGGGAGTGTTCTGCTCAGGTAACCCATTAGGGGGCTGAAGGGGCAGGGCTATGGGCCCACACCTCACCTGAGTATATTTTAGGACAAAAGATTTTTCAAAGTGGGAATTAAGGAAGTGATTTTTCTGTTCCAGTTCAGGCTGTTTTGCTTTTTCATACATATCTGCATCACGTATTGTTGCCATGGTGAAAATGACCAAACAGCGATGTCCCCCTCAACAGTGATCAAGATTTTCCTGCACTTGCTTTGTTTAACCTTATTTTGTTTACCTGTTATTATTGAAATACTTAAAGGAAAATCAAGAACCCCTGTCATTTCATTTTGCCATATACCACCCTGCATTTCAAAAGCAAAATTTTCTCTTGTACATAGTCTTTATGCTTTTACAACACTTAGCAAAGTTAATAATTTCTTAGTAACACAAAGTAACGGGTCTGTATTCAGATATCTTCAATTACACCAAAATCATCTTTGGTTTATTCAATTCTGGGCCCAAAAACCAACAAAATAAAGATTGCACACACTAGATGTAGTTCACCCTCTTCATCCTTATAAACTTAGTGCCTTTCCCAGACCCTTCTTAATGAAATTGGTTTATGGACACTTAGTCTAACATTCTACACATTATCATGTAATCTGTTTTTCTTCCTCAGATTTTTGATGAAATCATTCCACTGTCCGCTTTTTTCCAATAAACTGGAAGCTCCAAGCATTGGTAGATCAGATACACCCCTGTGGCAGGATGATGTGGTGAGCTGCCTGTTGTTTTTCCTTTGCTGTCCTGTATGGAGGACCACCTGGGTGACTCTCCTTGAAGGAGGAGCAATTGTTCCCATTTTGGCTGAACCTCACCCTGTTTCCACATAATGACACATGCAAAGCTGGTGAGGCCTTCTCCTTATCCCTTTAATTGGCTATAAGCAATGCATATGAGTCCGGGTAAGGTGCTGATCTTTGAAGCAAAGATGACAGTGTTTCCCTGTTCCCCTAGTTCCCAAATAAACTCCTGTGAGACAAGGCAGGATGTAGAATTGTACTCCATGATGCTGGCTGGGATTCATTCATCTATATGTCTGTATATTTATTTTTATGTATTTAGTACAGGGTCTACAGAGTTGATAGGGTCTCACTACCCAGATAGGACTCACAGTGATTCTCCTGTTTTCAGCCTCCCAAGTGCTGGGATTATAGGCATACACCACCATGCATAGTCTCAATCACCATCTCAGTGCATCCTGGGGGCAGGACTGGCACGGCACACTGGGGATCTAACCCTGGCCACTGTGCTCTGCCTAAGCAGGTACTTTAGTCTGCTAAGCTATCTGGCCTGCCCTTATTTCAGCTGGGATTGAGCCTCAAGATACGAAGCTATGACTTCCTAGGGCATAAAACATTATGCATCAGGCCTGAGACACAGACCTCAAAGTATCACATACTACCCTCAATTGTGTTATGCAAATTACTCTTTCTGCACATCCTCCCTGCTTATTGCAGAGGTGACTCCAGGCCTCCTACCCAGCCAAGATCGTGGCACTCATGTACTTCCCAGGGTTCTCACAGTCATTCATCCTCAAGCGACTTCTTTCTTCATGAATGAATAAAACCTAGGTTAAGCCCTGGGTCGAGGCCTTTATTCCAGATAGCATCATCATGTCTATCTCATCATGGCTAGACTTAGGACCCCTGGGTTCTCCACAGCTATAAATGTGCCTTAATGTCTTCATTCTCACCATAGGTTGCATTAGAAATGGTAAATTGGAATTAACTCACTAGAATTCCAATAACTTTTCCATAAGATTTCAAATAAAAATTCCCTGGGCTGACACAAGGACTGGAGAAGGCTCTCTAGCCTCCTGCAAGAAGTACCTGGACTGACCAGACCGGGGCAGTGGTGAGACCTCATCGCAGCACCAGGGCAGGGCCCACCAATGCCTCCACAGGTCGCTAGTGGCCCTTGCTTCAGGGAGAGACTCCACAGAGGTGCCGACTGCCGCTGCTTTGCTCCTAGCAGCTTTTCCCTGCTTATTATGTGGGATTCATCAAGGGGGGAAGCTTTGTGCTATTAACTTCAGCCACTGAGTTCCTCTGGAAAATATTTATGCCAAAAGTTCAGCAGTTTTGAATAAGGTAAACCGTTTACTTATGAACAGTGAAAGTTTTGTTTTTGTGGATTTTGTCTGTGTTTTAACAGTTTATGTATAAACCTACAAATGTTTATGCACTTAATGAATTCCATTGTTGGAGTCATAATTTTAGTGAGAGCCCTGCTGTGTGCCCCCGCCTTCCTTTAGCAAGATACACCTGTTTGCTAACTATAATTTGTTTTGTATCATAAAGCTCATCGATTATTCTTTTAAAAAGTGGCATATGAAGGGCTGGCCAGATAGCTCGATGGACTAAAGAGCCTGCTTAGGCAGCCAGGGCTGATCTCTGCTGTGCCTTGCCAGCCCCTGGAATACACTGAGGCAGTAATTGAGACTGGGCATGTTGGTGTGCACCCGTAATCCCAGCACTTGGAAGGAGAATCACTATGAGTCCAATCTATGCAGTGAGACCCTGTAGTCTGCACCAAATGCATTTTTTTTAAAGTAATATGTGAATGTCTACACAGAATCCCACTCTTGGAAGTTTATAGTATTTTTATTGATAACTGCCAAACTGCTAAAGTAGCCAAGATATCTTCTAGTAGGTCGATGAATATAGTACCAACTATGGTACCTCCTGATAATGAAATATTATCCAGCCTCAAAAAAGAATGATTTGTCAAGCAATCAAAAAGAAGCCAATGATTAACACCACAACATTCTGGAAAAGGCAGGCCTCTGAAGACAGTACCCAAGGAGTGCCTGCTGAGAGAGGGCAAGCATGGAGTTCTTATCCCTGTGTGATGCAATCCTGGCAGATCAGTACATCCAGACTTACAGATACACAGCACTGAGTGTGAGCCCTCCTGGCCACCATGGGCTGTGGTGATGACATGCGCTTGTGCTGGCCCCTCTCAAGTGCCCCACTTGGTGGGGGTGTTGGCAGTGGGAGAAGCTGTGAATGTGGCTGGGGCAGAGGAATCTGGGCTCTTTCTTTGCCTTCTGCTCAATTTTTCTGTGAACGTGAAAATATTCCAAAAAAAAATATAAGCTAGTACCACTATCAAAAGGTAATACATGGAATCCATCTCATCATTTTTTATCTTCGACAAAATTTAGCATAGTTTTGTATGAAACTTTGCTTGCTACCAAAGGCACCTACTTTATTCTGTGGAAGAGCTGTGCATATTTCTCATTGTTTCAATTATAAATGTGTGCAGTGTTCAGGACTCACCAAATTCACCAAAAGCAAGTATGGTAGCACAGACTTGCCATCCTAGCTATTTCAGGGGCTGAGACTGGAAGATTAGAAGTTTGAAGCTAGCCAGGGCAACTTCATGAGATCCTGTCTCAAAATTTTAAAGTAAATAAACAAACAGATGTAGCTCCCTGGTAGAGCATTTGACTTCTATGTGTGAAACCCTGGGTTCCATCCCTAAGACTGAAATAATTGATGGATTGATTAATTAAATAATTATCATTAATGAATTCCCTTTCATTATATTGCAAAGTAAAAAAGCAATTCAGTTTCCTTGAATCTAATGGTTAAAAAAATGAGTCACATGGAGGCTTAATCTAAAAGTACTGTTCATCTTCTGATGGTGACTAGAAGAAGGCTTTTCTCATCATGGTTTTAGATCTTATTATAGTGTTAGGCTGTTGTGTTCATGAATCCACATACATGCAATGGCATGGGTGAGACGAGTAATTTAAAATCATTATCAATGTTTGTATAACAACAAATCTTACTTTCTGGGGACCATAAAATTATTTTCCAAACAGACCGTGTTTGTGGAGGGATCCAGATGCTGCCACCTAGCAGCTCTTGTCTTCCTGGCTGGGCTGCTACATTTTCTGTCTTCTCCTCCTTTCCGTTCTTTTCATCCTACTCCTTTTCTCTTTCCTCTCCTTTCCTTTCTTAACTTCCTCTTTACCCTGGTGAATTGGGGGGGTGGATAAAAATGATTGTGCTTGGCTCGTTGTCTTGATCTATTGTAAATACGTATGTGCTTGATCAGAGGAAGTTTAGTCATTTCTACAGGTTATTTACTCTGAGGTTTCCTTAGAAGGGTTGAAATTCAGCAGCACGCATCACAAATCAGCCTAGACCAGATACTTCTGCATATGTCAAACCCACTGACACTTTGGAAATGGTGTCTTCTGTTGCAATGCATATCCTTTTCTCCCCTCAGAGTCACGCTGATCCTTTATGTGCTCTAGGAAGAAGAAGCAGAAAAGACAGACAAACATGTAAATATTCTTACCTTCTAGCTGTTTTTACCCTTAGAGTGATGACCCCCCAAATTTGGGCAAAGTATGGGCCTGTGTTATAATAGGGTTAAAGAGTTCCTCATGGCTATTCTTAAAACAAGGCCATCCCTGCATCATGGTATATGAAATATTTGTCCAATACATATGTGGGATTAAACTGTATTACATTGCTAATACTCAATTTTTGACTTACATAAATAACATAATTATCATAATTATGATAATTAATCATAATTACACAAACATATTCACTTAAATATTATCTCTTAAATATATGAAAATACCACTGTTTCTTGGAATTTTGTTTATCTTTCATGCTTGAACAACGGCATCATAATGAGACTAACCACAGGAGAGTGGCACCAGTGTGTATCAGCCTCCCACTGGTGCTGTAAAAGTTTACCACAAGCCTAACAGCTAAAATGACATAAATGTATTTATCCTTAGTCGAGGTGGCTGCAGGGCTGTGTTCCTCCTGGAGATTCTAGAGAGCAAATCATTGCCATCCTTTCCCAGCTTCTCACTACCTCCGCATTCCTCAGTGCATGAGCCATCATGAGAAAGGGCAGAACGGTCCCTGGAGACTTCTCAGCCGGGCTTGCTCTGCCCTCTCTTGTGCCTCCCTTTCCTCAATTCAGGGCCTTGTGCATACTGTGTGTGCTTCCTCCTGGGTCAAGTCGGAGAATCTCACTTGAAGGCAAACTGATTAGCCTTGGGTGGCCGAGTGAGATAACACACCATGAGTTCTGGAGATGAGGATAGGTACATTTTGGAAGGAGACATTATTCCCCTTTTACTGAGTGGGGTTGAGGATGATAAAGAGATAAAAGTATGAGGTAGGAGTCATGGAATAAAGGTGTTTATTTAAAACAAAACCACAAATTGGAATTAAGCTTGAAAGAGCTGAGTTGGAGATGGAGTGTGATAGGTTTTTGAAAGACTGATGTCGCTGGAAGACAGGAGCAGGAAGACTCCGGACAGCAGGAGAGGAAGAGGCCAAGAGCACCTGGTGTGAGGGGCATGGGACCCTGATGGGCACATCTACAGGGAGTATTACTATAGTAGGCAGCTGAATTAGATAGAAATGTTGTAGGGCCAGGCCCTCAAGGAAACAATATGGAAGACAAGATGGCTTTGCAACTTGTAAGAGACAGACACTCCCACTATAGGCCAGACCTCAAGACCAAGGAGTAAACAAATACAGCCACATACTTCCCTAGGGATGGGCATTAGGGATTGGCATTGTAAATAGGTATCAGTCACCTTGGAAGAGCCCAAATGAGTCACTAACCCAACCCCCAACAGGAGACCTTGTCCTGTATTCATGCCTGCTTGCTACAATTTTACCTGAGCAAGGGTGCTTGTAATCTCACGGGTTGACCATAGTTTTGTTCCACTTCATGCCCACCTAAGCAAGTTCCCATGTTCTCCACCATCTTGGACCCGCCTCATCGCTTGGTTTTACCCCCACAAAAGTCCCTGGGAGAGACAGCTTCCTGGGGACGACCCACTTGGACCCCCCTTCAATCTCTCTCTTGGACAGGAGCTTTCTTTCCTCCAAAAAAATATTCTGCTCGTAACCTCTGCTGCTAAAAGTCATTCTCCAGTTTTAGAGAACACAAACTCATCCCAGATACTTTTCAGGTCACAAGTTTCATTTCTTTCCCCTATATCATTTTCATGTTGTACAGGCAGCAGGCCTAGAAAGATGAGCACTGCATTGTTTGTTTGTTTTTGGCTAATAAAAGATAAAGTTATGGAGTTGGGACAGAGGAAAGGGTTAATTTAGACTTGAAATGTGTGCTTATGAGGCTGTGGAGTGGTGAGGGTGTGACCTGCGAGGCTGTCCTCCCACTAGGCCGCGAATGCGTTTCTGCCAGCTGCCAGTGGCCAGCCACTCTTAGGTGTGCAGTGGCGCAGATACACATGCAGGGAGGCAGACGGCTGGAGTGCTGTGGTGTGACTGACCGGGAAGTCAGACCTGGAGGGCAGATGGGTGGATCTGTGGCCCTGGAGCCCTGCAGACTTGGGAAGTGCTGACGGGAAGAGTGAGGAAATCTGTGCGAGTAGGTACAAGCTGCACACCTTGGGAAGAAGCACCGAGAAGATCTGGGGCTGCAGAGTTGGAACCTGGCAACCTGCGGGCTGGACGCCCTGCCCTCTTGGCCACGCACTTGGTGCAGCACGTGGACCCACATCCAGATCCACTCATGCCACAGGTGCTGCAGTCTGCAGGGCCCTCTCTCTGCCTCCCACCTCCGTGTTCTTCGCTGGTTAGTTCCTGACCTTGTAGTAGAGCAGCTTTAAGGAAACAACAGAGTGGTCAGTAAGCTGCAGTTTATCTAGCAAGTATAGCGCAGGCTCAAGGGAGATGGTGAAATGGTGTGAAATGAAGAAATGTCAGTTTGTTTTGTTAAAAAATATCTTCAATTTATAGACATGTAGATACAGTAGGAAAACTTTTTATTTTTTTCAGAACCAGGGATTGAACTCAGGCTCTTGCACTTGCCAGGCAAGCACCTATTCTACTGAGCTATCTCCCGAGCCTCGGAAAACATTTTATGCCTTGTCCACATGTGCATATTACTAGCAAAGGTGACCAACTTTACTCTGAATTCATGAATCACTGCCGTACTGAATTTATGCCCCCCTCCCAAAAAAACAAAAAACCTCACCTGAAAATATTGATCCCTGTTAAATGGTCAAATCTGTGTACAGGAAAATTGAGGCAAGAGAGCACCTGGGTTTTTCACTTAAATCAAGACATTATCCTTCCAGATTTGCCATGAGTTGGTAACTGTTGACATGGGTAATGCTAGCATTGCAGTTCGTTATGCTCTTCTTTTGTGTCTGAGATTTCCATAAATAAAAAGCATGAATTCTTTACTCTACATGACTGGGGCCTGGCAACACCTGCACGTCTGCCTGCAGCTGAGCCCTCGGCCTCTGCCCAGCTGTCCAAGAGCCAGGCCCTTCTGCAATCAGTGCCTAAAGCCATTTGTCCTAGTTGCCACTGCTGTGACTCTGGGGCGCTGCCACAGAGTTCTCCCCAAGGGAAGCACTACCGGCTTGTTACTGGTGCTGTGTGAACTCAGGCAGGTAATCACTGCTGAGACTGTCTGCTCTGCTACCAGGAGGGGATAAGCAATGATGTGCTCCACCTTGCTGCAGCTAAGGGGTGAAAGAAGTGTGAGGAAGTCCTTGTCACTTTGTCGCCCCTGAAGAGGTAACTACTGTTTCTGTAGTTTCCATCACAGCCGGTATACATGTACCAGATAGGCCTCCAAATCAAAACTACTGTGTGGGACAGATGACCCACTTGAGGCTGGGCTTCCCTGAATTCTTACAACATTCTCTCTTGCCCAGCTTCTAATCACATTGCCTTAATAGATGACAGCTGCTTGGAAGCCTATTTCTAATTAAAATGCCCTTTGAATGCACAGGACCTGCAACAACCCGAAGGCACTGGGTATCAGGCATCCTGCAAACATAGCCAGAGAGGCAGATGGCACAGGGCTTAGAGGAAAGTGAATTTGTTTTCCCAGAAATACCTTAGAAATCAATTACTATGAGTCAACCTTTATTTCAAACTTTATTTTTAGACATTTCATCTTTCTCACCATACAGTGGACTTAAGGATCTGTAGCCATAAGAGGTGTGGGCAGGGATAACAGGCAGCGTGCAACATTAACAGCTGACCTGGAGAGGAACTCATCTTGTTCCTTCAAATGATTTCCTTATGCCCCAAATGCTGACTTTTTCTAGGTTCAGTTTCTAACTTTGCATCTCACTTGCTCTTTGACCAGAACCAAATTCTTCAGGGAGCTTGGGCATCAGAGTTCTTGTTCATAAGACAGAAAAACCCGTCTTTCTCTTGTTACGATACCACAGGCTATTCTCATATCTTCCTTTCTAGTCTGAGAATTTGGTAAAATTATCGTAAGTATGAGCCTGGCTAGTGGCAGTGAAGTTTAACTTTCCTCCTCTCTCACTGCAGGATTTCCTTTCTGCATCTTATCAGTGCCCCTTGCACCGCCTGTGTTGCGCAAGGCTATCACTCAGGAGATCTCTCCTTGTGGCTCATGCCGGCCTTCCCTTTCTTGCAGCAACTCCTTTGATCGTACATGAAAGACTTCTGACAGCTGTTATAAATGGCATTGAATTTTCAGGAAGCATATAAGCCAAAATCTACAAATAATTTGATATTATCAAAGAAAGTCACTGCTGTGGCCTCTGCCGCAAATTTATCCAGCTGATTCGGGGTGTGTGTGTGTGTGTGTGCGTGCGCGCGCGAGTATGCACACACATGCGGCCACGTGTGGTTAGGGATCAAGCCCAGGGCCTGGAAAGCTAGGCAACTATTCAGCCACAAGCTGCCCTCCCAATCCCTCCAACTGCTTCTTACTCCACTGTGCTTTAATGTTTTCCCCTCTGTCTTTTGACTCTTTGATTCTCCTGCATATAAAGAATTAATCCAGGCAATGAAGTCAGAGATGGCTCCTTTGCCTCCATGAGCACCCTGCGCTCACTAGCCAGGAAGCACTGGCTGCTCAGCTGCCACAGGACAGAATGATGTCTCTGTCCTCCATTCGTCCTCATTCCACTGTCGGATCTTTGGCCTTCAGGCAAGTTTCAGGTCTACCCTCAAAATCTTCCTGAATGTGTATCTTCTGGTGCTTCTACAGAAGGTGGGCAAGAAGGAAAAATTCAACTCACTGTGAAAACAAGGATTGGTATCCTGAGGCTGAAACAACAAAGTGTCATAAACAAGATGGCATCCTCAATGAAAACTTACTCCTTCCTTATTCTGAAAACCAAAAATTTGAAATCCACATATTGGCAGCGTTGAGGGGCAGAACTGCTTAGGCAGGCACAGGGACTGGGGTTCAATCCCCTGTGTGCCATGCTGGCCCAATCCCCAGAACATGCTGAACTGGTGATTAAGACTGAGCATGGTAGTATACACCGATACTCCCAGCAGTTGGGAGGCTGATCACTATGAGTTTGATCGGATAGTGAGATCCTGGAGATACTACATTTAATAAGAAAAGAGGATGCCAGTCACAGTGGCAATGGATTAGGGCCCACTCCATAACTCCTTCTTGACTTGACCATCAAGAGAGGTGCTATTTCTCAGTCAGTTCACATTCTCAAAGACTAGGCACTTCTGTCCTTATGGCTTATATAATTCACTCCACAAGAGACCACTTTCTCTTGGTTCTTTGTGGTCCAGACTGTGACATTTTTCTTTTCCACATAAAAGTAAGACTACCAATAAATGAGGTGCAGCAGACTCCAGCTCCCAGCGCCACACTATCCCACCTGCACAGAGGAAGCAGCGGCTGCAGCTCAACCCCATTAGCCCTTGCCAGTGACTCAGTCTGCGGGGTGCAGGCTTTGTGCTCTTGCCAGCTACAGCTAGGTATCCAGCCAGATTTGGTAAAATGATTTTCAGAGTTGTACATACATGATTCACTTTTTAGGTCATAGTGACAGAGGGGAAACGAACCTCCCAACCTGAAAGGTACCTGGGATGAGTTTGTGTTCTCTAAAACCAAGAGCAAATTTTAGCAACAAACGGAGGTTAAGAGTAGAATATATGCACTGAGGAAAGAAAGCTCCTATGTGAAAGAAGACTAAAGGGGGAGATCTGAGCAAGTTGTGTCCCTCCCCGCCAGCCTCCTGGAGCTGTCTCTTCCAGAGACTTTTGTAAAGTAATATCATGTGAGGCAAGTTGGTAGAGACCACGGAAACTCACTTAGGTGGCATGAGGTGAGACAAAACTATGGTTAGCCAATGACATTACACGTACCGTTGCTCAGATAAAATTGATCAAATCCAATACCAAATGAGGAAGTCACTGAGCAATAATGGGTCAGGATATCTTTATATTGGGTGTTGGGTTAGTGACTCATTTGGGCTCTTTCAAGATGATTGATACCTATTTAGAATATCAATCATTGATGCCCATCCCTAGGGGAATATGTGGCTGTATTTGTTTCCTCTTTGGTCTTGAGGTCTGGCATAGAGTGGGAGTGTCTGTCTCTTCCGAAGTTGCAAAGTCACCTTGTCTTCCCTACTGTCTCCTTGAGGGCCTGGCCCTGCCTGATTGCCTATAATATTTCTGTCTAATTCAGTTGCCTATAACAACAGGGCTTGAAAATTTTCGTATATCTTTACTTCTTGAATTTCAGTAATCTGCTAGGATCAGTCTAACATATATATTAAATATTTTCTGCTGACCTTATATGACTATTAGCCTAAAACGGTTTAGCCTCAGAAATTATATGTAAATATTACTTCTTTGAGGATTCGTATGTTTAAAAATGATATCAGTATGAATACTACACGGTCAGCCCATAAACAACTGTCTAGGAGGTACAGACATGGATGCCCTGCAGAGCTCATCTCTGGATGCTATGACTTGTGACAGAATAGGGGCAAAGGGTGTGAGCCAGAAGCTGCCGCCTTCTGGTCTCGAAGCTTGTGTTTGTAGGTATCCACTGTGCTGGTACCTCCTCGTGGACATCCCCAGGGACTGAGCCATCTATGAGACAGAGGCACATGTGTACACAGCCAGTAGGCAAGGCTTGAGAAAACCCCATTGGACCTCCCTGCACTACAGAAAAATCCACATTTGCAACCTCATGTGAAATTTATTAGAAATCTTGTAAGTTAATCCCCAGCCTACCACTTCTGGTGCAATGCATGGTGAGAATAAAGACACTAAGGCAGATTTGTAGTTGTAGGAGCCAAGGAATCTAAGTGAAGTCAGAATAATGGGTAACCAGAACAAGGGCTTTAACCAACGGGACAAATGCAGGTTGTCTGCAACAATGGCAGGAAGTAGGTGAGTGCCATGAGCTAGGCTAAGTAGGAAGTCTGAAATTACCTTTGGAATAGGCAGAGAGAAAGATATGCAGAAAGAATAATCTGGAAATCACAGATTGGGACATAGTACTTCATGTTTCGGGTTGATGCTTCATTTTTGATGTGTAATTTTTCAAGTCCTAAGAAGTCATAGCCTCTTTTCTTCAGAGCCATTCTCAGCCGCTAGCGTGGAGATGCTAGGCACAGCTCACATGTATTATTTGGAAACTACAGGCTGGGCTTCATTACTTATGGCACTTCTTTAAGGAGTTTCACACCTATTTTTGAGATTGAAGGACATTAGCTTCTCTGCTAGATCCATTTGCATTGCTTGAAGCCAATTAAGGGGGTAAAGACCAAACTTAGCCAGTTCTGCACACATTTGTACATGGAACTAGGGCCACATTTGGCCAGAATCAAGACAACCCTTCTTTCAAGAAGAGCCATCCAAACCGGGCGTGGTGGCGCACGCCTGTAATCCCAGCACTCGGGAGGCTGAGGCAGGAGGATCGGTGTGAGTTTGAGACCAGCCTGGGCTATGAAAGTGAGTTCAAGGCCAGCCTGAACTGCATAGCAAGACCCTGTCTCAAAAAGGCAAAAAAAAAAAAAAAAAAGAAGAGCCATCCAGGTGGGCCCCTACACCAGGTGGTAACTTTTGTCAGTATGTGTCCTTGGCAGGGTCTCAAGCTTACATGCGGCCTGTCTGCCACTATGCATCCACTTCTCAGCCAGCTACCCCAGTTTTGCTCAAACTCTGCTTTTCAACATCCAGGTGACTCTGTAAATTCATTGCTTTTGCTAAAATTATATTCTAAAAACCTAAAAGTGACACTTCAAAGCTATTATTGCTTCACTGGGGATGGTTGGAAATAAACATGCTCACAATCAGCTTTTTTAAAGTATCTTGGGCCACATGCAGGGAGCAGAGTTGTCAGGTGCATTCTGACTTCTGTTGGTAGAGTTCAAGTGCTGCCCAGCTCACAGCCGGAGGTGTCCAGCAAGCACTGTGTGGTTGTAGGGCCAAAAGGGTGAAGTTGGGCTGCGTGCAAAAGCATTTTTTTAAAAATTTTTATTCCAGAGCCTACAATATGAACAAATGAGACGGTGGAAAGGAAAGGAAAGGAAAGGAAAGGAAAGGAAAAGAAAGGAACAGAAAGGAAAAAGATGAGGGGGAAATGTTGCAGCACAAATTTAACATAAATTGCGATTGCCCTGCAATTAAACAAAATAATACTTGTCTAAAAATCCTCAGAACTCTGCCCAGTGCATCTTCATGTAACTGTGGAACAAAAACCCTGTGTAAAGAGACAAGGTGGGTCCAGCC
This sequence comes from Myocastor coypus, assembly GCA_004027025.1. NCBI lineage: Eukaryota > Metazoa > Chordata > Mammalia > Rodentia > Myocastoridae > Myocastor > Myocastor coypus. The sequence goes on along the minus strand of PVJA010007166.1, from coordinate 44,416 downwards.
TGCTAATGATGGGCTTCAGATTGGAAGAGGCAAAAGGAGAGGTGGTAGTGACCATTACAGAGCCCTTGATCTAAAAGATGAGTGACAGTGAATTTTACATCCTTCTTAAACTGCAGGAAAAACAACCTCACAACCAAAGACAAGATTCCTAGGGTCTCTGGGGTGGTGCCTGCTTCAAATGGAAAAAAAAACAGAGATAATAAAGCAAAGGCTACATTTACTTGAGCAGTAAGTAGAAGTTCAGGTGACTAGAAAAGGAGTGGGAAATGCGCGCGTGCACACACACACACACACACACACACACACACACACACAACCTGAGAGAGGCCTGTCACCTGGAAGCCCGGCTGTTTTCATTTCTGTGGGGGCAGCACTGGCGGGAACCAGCCAACAGGTGAGCCCAAGGGCAGTTCCTCCCCCCTTAGGAAGTGGGACACACCCCAGAGAGCATGGGTGGTGAAGGGTGGGTGGAGGAAAGCTCCTGGCAGTCAGGGCCTGTTCACCAGCGGACTCACCTACTGATAATATTTGTCCACACGATCCAGTCACCCTCCAGATGTCCCACTCTGAGCTCACAAGTCTTGAGAGGACATTTATGATGTAAACACAGTATCTGGCTTCTTCCTGGGCTTCAGTAATTTCCTTTTATCTATTTCTGCCTATATTTTCTAATACTCCTTTTGCTTCTGCTTTGGCATGGATTGCAATAAACCAGTTCATCTGAAAACTCTCTGTGTCTCACTCAACATGCCATTTAATAAAACATAAACCAACCTACACCTGTGGAGGAAACATAATCCTTGACACTACATGATTACATTATCCCCCAATATTGGGGAGCCAGGACACCCCATCTAGTCCAATTCGAGAGGGGCCAAATGATGGACCCTAGGACATCTTGCATCAGGGTGTTGGCCCCTGATCTCCAAGGCCTCTGAGAGAAGACAGGGTAAGGACAGCTCATCATGGCCACATAAACCCTTGCACCTGGTAGGACACCACCAGGCCCTGAACACTGAGCCATGCTGCTGCTTAGCAGGGAGGTCAAACTGGTGCCTCCATCCTGACAAGAAGCCATGGAGAATCCACCCGGCCCTGCCAGTGCCTGTAGGAATTCTGCACAGAGCCATCCCCTTCCATATCACAATATTGATGCAGCCCTCAACTTGAAAAGAAGGTGTAACTGGGCACACACCTGTAGCCCCAGCAGCATGTGGGGCTGGGGGCTGGGGGCTGATGTGGAGCATGGCACATAGGAGCCTTGCCTATGCAAGGTTGTAATTGAATGAGACCCTGGCCCAAAGTAAAAGATTGTAACAACAACAAAGAGGCGGGAGATGTAGTTCAGTGTGAAGGTTTTGGTTCAATTCCAGGTATAAAAGCAAACAAATGAACAAACATATAAATACTAAAAAGAGGAAGAAAAAAGGAAGAATAGAAATGCAGAATAGGCAAAAAGAAGGGAAAATGCAAGTGAGAAACAAATAAATTTTTTTGGTTAACTTTCACCCAAGAAAATAAAAACTCACTAACATTATAATCTATGGCAATCTACAAGTAAAATATATAAATAATGACATATAAATAAACACTTGAAGGAGCTCGGGCATGGGGTATTAAAATCAAAGTAGCTAAAATAGAGATTATAGGGATTATAAAATTACAAATAAGATCAACATAACACTGAATTAATAGGAAAATGAAACAGTCTAGGGAAAAGATAATAGCTTAAAGCTCAATTATATATAAGGCAAAATGTTTTAAAATAAGTGCCATGAAAATCAAGTAAGAAGCAAGCTGATTGAAACAATTTAAGGAAAGATGCATTATGAAGAACAAATAGGTAATGTGATACAGAGATAATTAATGTCTTGGTAATAAAAAATTCCTTGAAGTGAAGCTGATTTGTCCAAAGATGTAATAAAGTAGAATTTTACAGAAACAAAGAACAAACTGTTTGTATACATCAGAGACAGCCCTAGCATCAGGAAAACATACAATTGTCACCAAATAGCCAAGGCTGATTTTGCTCAATTTGGATGGAAATGACAGAACTGACCTCTTAGCAGGCAGGGCTTCTCAGAAGTACCCTAAGGAAGAGATCCATCATAGGAAAAAAACTTGCAGGCACATCCCGGGAAGAATAGGGACAACTGTTAGGTAGGGGTAAAAAGGAAGACAAGTAGGGAAGAGGCCTGAGCTCCAGGGGCTGAAGCAGGCGCGGCTCTGATGTCAGACTGGCCCATCACCAGCCACAAGACACTGGTTTTCATGGCTTTGCTATATTTCCCCCAAGGTCTCAAGTCCATACTTGGCTTCATGGTTTGGGGGGCTTCCTCCTCCTGGTAGGACATGGGTTACCAGCCATTCTCATACTTGAAGATATCCCAGAGTCCCCTCTGCTGTCACAAACCTTGAGTCCTTGCAATAAAAGAGTAGGGACAGGTGAGGGCACATCCCATGCATGCTTAGCGAGAAAGAATAGAAGAAAGAGCTGTCCCAGCAGTAGCAGGCATCGTCCTCAGGTGAGGCCTGATAAGCCATGTGCCCACGCTGAGCTGAGTATACCCGTCTTATTTCAAAAAGATCAACACCTAAGCACAGGCTATGTGTGCTAGCCAACTTAGAGAGACCAGCAGACAGAGTAAGTGCTCTTAAAAAGAGGAAAACGGAGTTGGCCTTAGATGTCTCCAGCGTGACACGTCACATCATGGTGGCAGCTGTGCAGCTGGAGGAGAACCTGAATATTTTATGCTCTGACTCCTCACACCTCAGTTTGCTTGCTTCATGGTGACACCGTTGGACATGGTCACCTTCTTCAAAGTGTGACCTCTAAATTGTTAGCAAAACTCAGATTTATAATTAATTGAGGTTAATACTTTCACACATTCTTCACAGGTGGTGCTATGAATTATTTCATTATAATTCAAAGACTCTAATTTCTCATTGTTTCATTTCTCTTAATTCCAGGTGTGGGGGTCAAACCCCAGGCCCCCATACCTGTTTACAGGTGCTTTAATCCACTGAGCTATTCAGCCAATGCAAGGTTTCTTAAAATACTATTTTCTTAAGGTGGATTTTAAAAATAAAAATTTTATAATAGAGATTTACAAAAAAAGGTTGTATATGTAGTTTGTTAATCTGGTTTCCAGAGGAATAGAATTAAAGCTTTCTGTCATCTACCTCTATTACCTGTCATTATTTTTTCTTTTTCTATCCCACTTATCATCCATCTCTGGTCTGTCTATGAAGACATATTTTAAGGGACTAGATCACATGATTTGGGGACGGACAAGTCCAGAATCCATACAGTAGACCAATAGGCTACAGACTGTCCGTGGCATGAGCTGATGCCTCTGTCTTGAGGCAGATTTCTTCATGGGAATGTTACTTTTGCTTTCAGTGCCTTTGAACTTATGGCACGAGCCCCTCACATTATACAGAAGCATCTTTCTTTTTTAAAGTCAGCTAACTGTTGTTCACTATAGTTAGAAATAAGGTCCTGGGTTAGCATTTGGTTCTATTAACTTACCTAGCCAAGTCGACATGAAATAGCAACCATCACAGAGAGTATGCATAACTTCCTTGTAACCCTCCTCAGATTCCCAAACTATTGACATCTTTCAGGGAAAAGATGTTTGCCACACCCAGTGAAATAACACTGTTACATTATCATTAACTGAATTCTGTACTTTGTCCAGGTTTCTGTACTGTGTCCATTTAACATTCTTCATCTACTCCAGAATTCCATCTGCACTGTCACTGTGCATATAATTATGTCTCCACAGGCACCTTTGTCATGACAATTTTTAAGAGTGCTCTGTTTTTCACAACATTGAGAATTTTGAAAAAGTACTAATCAGATAGGCTGTGAGCTGTCTCTCATTTGCAGTTTTGTCTGTTCACAATTAGACTAGGATATGAATGTTTAAGGGAAAGTCACAGAAACGAAATGACACTCTCAACACGATTCAGTCTCCTGAAGTGCTCACACTTTGTGTCATCCTCATACCACTGGGACCAAGTACCAGAGAACAACTTCAACAGGGAAAGATTTCTTTTGGCTCATGATTTCTAACATTGGTTGCTCCAAGACAGAAACTCCAAATAGAAGGGCGTGGCTAAGGGAAGCTGCTCACCCAGGGCAGCCAGGAAGCTGGGAAGAGTGGAGGAGGCCAAGCAGAAATGGCTGGAAGCACTCCCAGTTCCCCAAGGCCACAAGCCCCTGGACCCTCTCCCTACCTCCCACTTCCATCAGCTTCCAATAAAGCCATTACATCATGGTCTCATCAGTGAATCCATTGACACAAAGTCAGAGCCCTCAGATTTAGACGCCTTCCAAGAGCCTCATTTCTGACCACAGGAGACTTCAGGGGACCCATTGGACCAAAAATGATCTTAACATGGACAAGGTAGTACTGTCAAATTTCGCTCCAGTAAAGTACTTTTCTCCAATTCCCGTATTATTCTGTTCTAGAAAGAAGTCCTGTGTGCACTGAAGGCCAAGAATGAACTATTTACATACATTATTCAGATTCATCCTTTCAGCCTGCTCCTGTGACTAGCAAATCTAACCTGTAGCCGTGGGCTTAACTACTTCCTTACTGTCTTGCACTCGGAAGTGTTACAGTGTTGTCTTTATCTATCTGTTCTGTCTCAACCCTAGCACCAGCCTTTTCTCTGAAGAGGTTTGGTTCTTTTTAGTGGGGAAAGATTTCTAAACCATAATTGGTTTCAGGTATGATCATTGCTATTGAAGTGCCATAGCTTCAGCTGGCTGAGCAAGGAGAAACCCGTGTGCACACTAACTTCTATATGTACATGCCTGTACATCTGCATTTTTACATTTCCATCTATTTAGGTGTGAAACTAAATAATTTTATGTTGATGCCTCAAACACTGACTTATTATCACATAGATCATTCTAGTCTCCTTTCTACCTGTGTCTGTAATTTCCTTCTTCAGTAGAAAAAAAAACCTGGTTCTTACCATCTACCATCAACTTATTTAATTATTCAATATATGTACTTGGCATCAAAATTCTTATCCTCCTCCTATGGAGAAGGATTTGAGCAACACAGATGTGATCCGCAAGCACAATTCCTTGTGCATTGGGTTTCCAAGTCTGGTGCATTTACTTGGAACTGCATATTTCCTGCAACCTCCCCCCAGGCTGTGTATGCATTGGCAATACAGTTATTCCTTACAATATTTCTTTCACCCTAGGGTCCAGCTATGCCAGCCTTCCAGATGACTTTTAAACTGTATTTTAAGGTTCACTCCCTACGCATTCAGTTCTATGTGTCTTGGCAAGTGCATGCAGCCTTGTATCCACCATTATAGTACACAACTGAATAATTTTACTGTCCTAGAAAAACTGCCTAGGATAAACCTTTGTGTTCTTTGCCTAGATATCTGGAAACAACTGTTCAATCTAATTTAAGCATTTGACAGTTATAAGATGGATCAATAGATAAATGTCTTAAACTTTGAATCGTAGTCCAATATTGCAATACTTACATACTTTATAGTGCTTTTTTATGCAGCATGACATAAATAATTGGAATTATATACTATATAGCCTTTTTCAGATTGGATTCCTTCACTCAGTATGCAACAGTGGTAAATGAACACATGAAAAGATGTCCAGTGTTAGTTTCCATTAAGAAATTAGAACCACAGCATACCTAGTAGGTTCAAATATTCAGAAATCTGACAAGGGCCATTGTTCATGAGAAAACATGGGAACATGCTTCACCCACTGCTTGTGGGAATGAGCTGACACAACTTTGTCGAATGACAGTGTCTCCAGAACCTGCCTCAATCAAAGCTACAGAAAGGGCTGGGAATGTGGCTCAGTGGAAAAGCCCTTGGTTCAGTCCTGTATCTTCCATGTAGTCCAGTAACTGCACACAGAGTGCAATTTACTCAGCTACTTGAAATATTGTGTGCCAAATGCCTGCACACACATGTTTACAATTCCTTTATTCATAATTACTCAAAACTTTAAAAAAGAACATGCTCTACACAAGAGACTGCATTAACAAAGTGGTTCACATGTGACCAAATACTATGGTGAGAGCCAAATGTTTTTTTAAAAATGTAGTAAAAGGCATTGTCATTGGTACTGTTTCAAATACTGCCCCTCACACATTGGTCCCACAGTTCCTGCAACTTTCTGAAGCAGTTCTGGAAGTGCTCTTTTGTGAGTATTGCACTGTCCTGGCTGCCTCAGGTCCTGAGTTGATTACATTTACCTTTCATGGTCATTTTAAATTTGGGAAAGAGCCAGAAGTTCCATGGTACCAGATCCAGTGAACAAGCTGGATAACAATGCAGAGGAGCATTTTTAGTTTCTTTCAGCAGCACCGTGTTTCCCAGATTCTCCTCATCTTTGAGTCCTCACATTTGTGTGTCTCCCCTTGAGGAGGCAGTCTCCTCTTCCCATCTTTCCAGATGGCCTTCATCAGGGAGAAGGAGCAGTCCCTGCCAAGGCTCTGTACAGGTGGGCCTGCTGTTGATTCTCCACCATTGGGCGGGCTGCTTACTGGGTTTCTCATTGGATGAGGTCACTGGCTAGGTGAATATATAAATAACTGGGTTATAATTCAGTGTTCTACATTTGCATGGTCACTTGAACAGGGCTCTTCGGAGGAAGCCCATGGTTAGGTAGGATGGGTCAGAGTGTCTCTTTCATCTAGCAGGACTTCTAGAGAGGCCTGATTGAGTGAGGCCATTAACAGTAACCACAGCAACTGACAGACCTCCCATGAGTCCCTTCCCTTTCCCTACACCTAGCTGCCCCCGGGTTGTGAGCTGTGCAATTCCTCAACATCCATGTGAAGCAAAACAGCGCTGGATCTCTCAAAGGGTGCACTGCAGTCCTGGAGGGGTGGACACTCAACTCAGCCTTTCCTTGCCCACTTGATTTGGTCAAGGACAGCCTTCTGTGGTGAGGCCCCATCACCCTGAGAGAGCAGCAACTGAGTGCCACTGTCCAGCTCCACTTCTGCGCGCACGTGTGCGCAGTGCTATGCTTCAGCTCATGCTCCCAAAAACCTCATCTGGAGACAGATGGTAAATCAGCACTTCCGGACAGGGACTAGGGCTGGGGAATGCCTCTCTATCACATCACTAGAGACATGTTCTGCTTTACTTTTAAAGAAAATGTTTTTCTGGGTGTAGAACCTTAGGGCCCCCAAACCGCATGTGGTGCCGTCTATGGTATCTTTATCCTTGCTGCTGTCGTTCATGGTGTGCACCCCGCTGTAATCCTTACCCTTGTTTCTCTATGTTCAATGTGTTTTATTTACTCCCAGTTTTACGTGTAGCTTTTTGCACTTTGGTTAAACTAGCTTAAAATATTCTTTTGGTTTTCCCTGCTCTGTGTCTCTATTTTGAGGTCCACGGACCTCTGCGGGCAGCAGAAAGTAGAGCAAAAAGAAATAGCTAAGCACGAGTGTGTGAAGAGCTGGTGCCGCAGGCTGGGGCGGCCAGGAGGCTGGGCTGTAGCAAGGGGAACAGCGGCAGCAGCTCTAACGTGATGCAGTGTGCTCTCCGCACCGCACGTGGGTCCCACAACCCGATGTGTGGATGACACACAGGAGATACCTGGAGAGTAAGATGCGTTGATGAATGGATGAGAACAAGCCCCTCGGGTCCCACAAGTGTCCCTTGACTTGTGCTATCTTAATCTCCCTCTGTTAACAGAACCCTCAGCTCTCTGAGTGTTGGAAGGGATTCCACTGCCTGGTTTTAGTAACTACCTGCCATACTGAAACTATCGTTAGCAAATGCAGAAGTGGAAGTGGGGCTGAATAACTAATTTTGTTTCTGTCAAAATGAATGGATGTGGAAACCTTAAATATCATATCTTTTCTAACTGTACCAATCAAAAGACATTTTAGTCTCAAAATCCCTTTATTTAATTTCATTCAAATCATTAACACATTCTTTGGCATTTAAATACATTGATAGTCTAGTATTGGTAAGTTAACTTAGCATAGGGCTTTCAATCCAATCTGCATACATTTTGGATAGAACCTCACTGTAACACATTTACAACATGAACCTCTCAGTGCATCCCAAATAGCTGTCACTGAGCAGGCTTATGTATAGCGCACTCAGTGGTGACCCTTGGGACTATGTCATTTTCTCACAAAGTTGGCAGGATCCACTTACCATCTTAGACACACCTAAGAAATATGTCCCATGTGTTCCAATTATTTCAGGTTCAATAAATCAATTTAAAAATTATTCAACAGCATTGAAATAGTGAACAAGATCTTTGACCAATATTCTCCCTAGGAGAGTGACTTCCTTGCCCTCACAGGAGGCACATCAGACATGCTGGTGGCACAGAGTAACACTGGCATCATCTGTTCTCAGAGGGAGCGCGCTCCACGTCACCATGCACCTGAGCAGGACGGTCAAATTATCTTCACTGCAGTTCTGGGCACCCAGTGCCGCTGCACATAAGGCAAACAGTCACCAGACACCTGGGGCAGCTTTTTAAGACTCCTGCCTCCTCCTAGCTGGCTTCACAGGGCTGTGCCCTCCACAGCAGAGGCAGCGGCTGAGAGCAGGCTCTTGCTGCAAATGGTGAGACTTTCTGGAAATGGAAACTCCTTCACGTCCCGGGCCAGTAACTTGGAAAATAATGTTTTCCCTGTGATTTTCATTTTTCACAAACAGTGTATTCAAGCAGCAAGGCTTGGCTTTTATCTGGGACACCTATTTACCTACAGTATATGCTAGCACTACATCTTAAATATTTTCCTTCTCAAAATTTGTCTCAAACATGAACATTGCTCAGTGAAAAAGAAAAACTTCATTAGCTTGGATTTCTTTTCAACTTTGTATTAACAATTACTCACACAGCTGATAAAATCTTGCTTTAATATTGCGGTTTGCAACATTTCACATTTTATCTTTACAGTTAGCATTTTTAAAAGGATTAAATTTGCACATTTCCATATGTATGTAGAATCACTGGAAACATGACAGCTGTAACTGTAAGTTAATAACCTGTGCTGTATTGGTGACTCAGAAACCAGCAACGACTTTTTTCCCCCCCTGTGGAACCGGGTAGCTAAAGCAACGACATTACTGATGATAGACACTTTTCCAAAAACAGTGAAGAACACATAATACTGTGCCCAAAGAAGGGTGTGTAAATTCCCTCATTTTTTTTTACAACAGATTCATGGAAAAGTTCAACGCACGCCACCATGTCAAAGCATCATACTTGCGTGTGACGTAGGATCAAACTATGAAGTGATGATTTTCATTCCCATTATTTTCACCAAAATATTCCACAATAATTTAGGGCATAGCAAGATTTTATAGAGTATAAGGAGGTATTTTCTAGATTTTGAAGGGCTCTTGCTACGAGGTACCTATAATTTCAAACACCATGGTCTAAATGCTTGGTAAATTTTCACACTTTCCCTAAGAACTGGTATTATCTCTGATGAGACCTGCAGATGGATGCCTCACCTATACGCAATCCTCTTAGCCATAGTGGAAGCAATGAGAGCCTCTTACAATTTGTATCTAGGTGTCTCCCTAAAGCCTTAGCTAGTCACTAGGGTGGGCTTCCAGAGTTTGTGATAAATTCATGATCCAACGCTGGGATTATGGGTGTGAGCGCTACACTAGCTTGGGGCACACAGCCTGAAGGCAGTATAAGGAAAGGAGAGAGGCTTGCTCTCTGCTGCTTCCCCTGCTCCTACGTTTTGCTCCTGCCATTTGGCTGTTTTCCCCTCAATGAACTACTGCCCTCTTCCATGTGCCACTCAGCCTGGAGCCAGCAGATTGTGAACTGAATACCCTACTAGCTATGAGCGACATAAGCCTTTCTTTCCTTAATTTTGGATATCAGGCATTTTGTCCCAGCAAGGAGAGAAAGGTAATAGAGACAGTGCCCCACCTTACAGAAAAGGAAATCAAGGATCTAGATGATGTGTATTTATTTCACGAAAGTGGGTCCAGTCACTCGGGAGTGGGTAGGCTATTCCAGAAGGAGTTGGGAGAAAGCGTATTTGGGTCCCTTGGCCTCATCTCCTGTTTCTTGTCTCAACATGCAACCTCTCTCCTCCATGTTCCCACCGTATAATGCCACCCTGCCTGTGGTAAGGAAGTCAAAGGTCTTGTCCAGTAGTGAGCAAAAGGAGCTGCCTGATCTTGTACTCAGACCCCAGAGCCATGAGTTAAACAACATCTTTTCTTTATTTAAAAAAAAAAAAAAAAAAAAGCATCCAGTTTCAAGTGTTTTGTTCCAACAACAGCAAATGGACTGGGAAAGCACCTAGGTAAGCAGCACCAGTGATGTGTAGGTACACTCCCCCCCCCCCCCGATTCATGCCTCACAAATGGGGGAATCACCAGGCTGGGTGTCCCTGTTCCTCACAACCAAGCCATGAGATACACTAAAACTGCTTTATTTTAACCCGGTATATTCTTTGATATTTTGTTATGCAACAAACAAGCCAATTAGAAGAATCATTAGAAACACTCATTAGAGATAAAGTTATTTAAAACATCTGCTGGGCACAGCCAGCCAGAGCCCCGTCATGGCAGTACCAATGAGGTAGCGACTTCCCTCGCTTCTCTACATTCCCAAGGAGAAGCAGCTGCTCTAGACTAGCTAGGAGAGCACGCAGCTGCCTCATTCCCAAGGAGACGTGGATTGCCCCTGCAGCAGGTGCAGCGGAGGCATTCATGGTATCAGCAATGTTGATTATGGAACAGATAATTGTATGCTATCCATGAAGAGCAAATTTGTGAACCTGCTCGTGTTTTCATCAAAGGCAAAGGAGAAATTTGTTTCAGAAAATGAAATGCATAAGCCATTTTATAATTATATATCCTAAAGTACTGTTGCAACATATCAGAGGACTCAAGCGAATTCATCTCTTTTAAGTAAATCTCCATATATTCCAATATATTTCTGCTAAATACTTCAAATACACTAATATTCCAAGGAATTCAACCTGAAACGTTAGGGACCTGTGAAGAGATTACCATGTTAAGCCTCGAACTTTTATAGTGGTTTCTCACGCGTGAAGAGAGAAAGGAACAACGACAGCCACTGAGATCATAACAGAAAAGTCGAGAAATCCTCAGACCTCAGAAATCATACTGTTAGGCCAGCAAACTAACCATGGCACTAGAACCAACTCTGAGATTTTGTTCTACAGAGAAACTCTTCTTTACTTGTTTAAATCTTTGTAAATGTGCTTTCTGGAACTTGACAGCTATTGGCTCTCTAACTGTAACTGCTATGATTTGTATGTGATTGTATGGCTTGTATGTGGCTTGTCCCCTTCAAATTCATACTGAAATTTAGTCCCAAATGAAGCTGTGTTGGGAGGTGGTAGCTTTTAGTGGGTAGGGGGAGTTTTAAGAGGGATTAATGCTTTCTTATGGCGTGGATTAGCTACCGAGAGAGTGGGTTGCTATGAAACAAGACATGCCTATTTTCTGCCTCTCCCCGTGCACTTATTTGCCCTCAGCTGTCCCATCGTGACTCCAATGGCATGTGGCCCTCACTCGGCGTGAGATGGGCCTGCTCCGTCCTAGCCTTCCAGCCTCCAGAACTGAGTCAGAATGAGCCACTTTCTTTGTACATTACCCAGCCTAGGTATTCTGTTCTAGCAGCAGAAGATGGACTAAGACTATTTTGTTTATTCAATCAGTCTATCAAGTGGGCATCAGGTGCTTCCTTGATGACAGTCATTCCACACTGGAAGTGCACAGCAGGTAAGATAAAGAGCTGTCCCAAGAAGCCAATGGGTGAGAAGACAGGGGTGGACATGTGAGCAGTTCCAGAAATAAACACTGTAGCTTTGAGTGGCAAGCCGCTCTTTGAGAGAAGCAAAGCAGGATGATGGAGAGGAAACAGGCAACTAGGGGTTCTCCTCAGCACACAAGCTGGGAGATGAATCCTTGAGATGCAGCGCTTGACGGGAAACATAAAGGACTAAAGCGAAGACCATGGGGAGGTCCTGCCTAGAGAACTGAGGGAGCTGAAGCCTTGAGCCAGTGTCTTTGGCAGACAGCAGCTTTGTGGAATAGGTAAAGAAGGGAGAGAAGGAGTCCTGGAGCTGGGGACAGAGAATCAGACGTAGGAGGAGGAACAGCAGGCCAGATGGTAACGAGGAAAGGGTGCAGCTGATCACAAGCATGAAAAGGAGGTATTCTTTTTCTCCACCATTTGACTGTAACCTGAGATGTCTACCTTGTTAATTCTCAAAATCCAGCACCAAATCTAGAGAAAGTGACAAACTCTGTGGATAGCATGTGAGCTGAAGACCTATTACCTGTTACAGGGAAAGGAAGAAGTGGTATTTTATCCTCCTTGATTCATGGGTGCTCCTAAAAAATGAAGGAAAATCATCCCTTCATGCCCACAGAGGACTGAACACCAAGCTCCTCAGAGCCTCGGGCCCCTGGTGTGGTGGCCTGGTGTTTGCGTGAGCCTGCACCGCCTTCACACACACATTTCATCCACATTTGCCTATACTATTTAACACAGCATCAGTGCTCTCTCAGTAGCCACTGGGCTGTACTTAGGGAGTAATAAGGAAAAGAAGCCCAAATATGTTCAATACAGATGCATCACTTTTTCTCTTTTGCAATACTGAGAAGTCAACCCAGGGTCTTAACATTGAATTACATCCCCAGAACTTTTTCATTTTTTATTATGAGACAGAGCCTGTTAAGTCACTAGGTTTTCCAGGCTGGGCTTGAACTTACAACCTATCTACCTCAAATCCTGACAGCACAGAGGTTACTACTCTGTCTACTCAGATGTAGTGTCTTTAAAGTGCTGTCTATTCACAGGTAGTTGACTCCATTGATACAAACCCCAAGGGTATAGTGGTCTGACTGATCTTTCATTTAGAAAGTCTGAAAAACATGGAACAAGGCAAGGTTTGCTTAGCAAGAAATTACATGGATGTTGTGGTAGCCTCTAAGGCTTCCTCAGAGGTCACAGAATCAGACTTCTGGGCCAAATGGCAGGACCCAATCACAGTTATCGAGTAAGTGAGCAGTGAGATACACAGGGCAGCTGGGTCCTGGTAGTGGAGCACAGGGAGGGTAGCGGGGCCACTTCCCCTGCATCCTGGGTTGAGTCCTAACTAGACTCCTGTTTCCCTTTACCTCGCTACTCTGCTTTATGGGCCATTATCTCTCCCGGTCAAATGATGGAGTTATAATGACAAAGTCTGGTGTCTGAATCAGGAAGCTGAACAGATAAAAGATTCCAGAAGCTAAAACATGTGCTCTCCTTCTGTAGGCTGGAGAAATGAAGACTTGTAGCCAGAGTTGGGACAACTCTTTCTTTTTTGTATTTATTTATTTAGTTATTTATCATTTTAATGAGAAAAGGGACAACTCTTAATTTGATGAGCAGCTTTGAGCTTGCTTGTGTCCCTTGCCAAGAACAGCAGGGGATGGAATGGGTGCTATCAAAGAGTAACTGGTTTAAAACCTCAGAAATACGCAGTGTTTCTATACATACACAGAAACATTCAGTCCTGTGCAAACATATGCAAAGCGCTCTAAGCATGAGTGAGGATGTATGATGACGTTTTTATCTATGTCACATTGATCTGCAGTAGTTCTCCTTTGCTCGTGGTTCTGCTCTCCATGGTTTTAGTTAGTTGCAGTCAATTATTATCTGAAAATAAGGAATGAAAAATTATAGATATAAAACATCTATAGCTTTTAAATGTGTGCTGTTCTTACCTTGCTGCTTTATCTCTCCTGGAACATAAAGCACTCCTTTGTCCATTGTATCGACACTGTGTATGGTGCCCGCTGGTTAGTCCCTCAGTAGCCGTAGGGTCAACTGTAGTGCTTTCACAGATGTGAAGGCTTTCATCTAGGCGCTCCTGCCAGAGCCTCACATGGTCATAGGGGGTTTTTTTCAGATATGATTAGATCTAACCTTTGTGATACTGGGATTAATGCAGCCCTACCTGGGTTAGAGCTCAGATATGTGATATTGAGATTAAGCGTTGGGATTGAACATGTGTAATGCTGAGATTAAGGAAGCCCCACCTTGGGTGTGAGACCACCCACAGGTTTATAGCCTGGATGGAATATAAGGGGACAGAAAGGAAAGCTGGTGGTGATTCTTTGCTGCTGTGGCTGCTGCTGCTGCTGATGCCGATGCTGCTGCTGCGGCGGCGGCTGCTGCTTGGCGACTTCAGGGCTTTGCTGCCTTCTCTGCGATGCCCTCTGCCATGCTGTCCCACCTTGGAGCCAGTTGGCTGTGGACTGAAACCTCTACAGGCTGTGAAGTTAGATAAACCCTTTGTCATTTCACTTTGGACATTAAGAATTTTGTCTTGGCAGTAAGAAAAGTACTAAGACAGCAGAGTTTGTGTGCCTCCTGAGAGAAAGAGGAATAAAAGGACAAGGAGGAGGACACGGGGAAGAAAGAGGAGGAGGCGAGAACATATTTACATAACTTTTATAATAGTATATTATTATAACTGCTCTGTTTTATTTTGCATTTATTTGTTTATTTATTTGTTTATTTATTTATGTGATGCAGGTCCTCACTACACAGGTTAGACTCACAGTGACCCTCCTGTCTCAGTCTCCCCAGCACTGACAGTACAGGTGTGTGCCACCACACCTGGTTTCAGATGCTGGCATGGTGCACCGGCGTGGCATGCAGTACTAGGGATCAAACTTAGGGTCTTGTGCTTGCCAGGCAGGTGCTTAGACTGCCAAACTATCTCCCCATTATTTTGCATCCCTTACTAAGCCTAATTTAGAAATTAAATTCTATCTGAGATATGTATAAGAAAAACTTTAGTAGCTATAGGATATGATCCTATCCAAGGTTTCAGACATCCACAGCAGTTCTAGAAGTGTATCTCTCCCATGTAAGTGGAGACTACTAGGTGCTTGGTCTCAGCATACCTGTCCAACTTACGCATCTTAAGTTTTGCACATGGTATAATCCATTCATCCTATTGTCCCTTTATCTACCTCAGAAATAGATTATTTTTGAAAGCTATATAGGGGCCCAGCGGGATGGCCCAGTGGTCTAAAGCGCCTGCTTGGGAAAGCTTGGGCGGCTTCAGGGACCGCGGTTCGATCCCCGGCACCACATGCTGCGCCAGCCCTGCCATCAGGGCGCGGGATGAGCCAGCCATAAAAATGAGTGAATAAGCAAATAAAGGTTATGAAACAAGAAAAACATAAATAAATAAAATAAAAAATTCTTAAAAAAAAAAAAAGAAAGCTATATAGCAAATGTCTTTTTAGGGATGTGTTTGAAAATAGCATATGCAGCATTAATTTAGCCTGTAAATAGGTCTTAAATATGAACATATTTCATTAAAGAAGGGAAAATAGTTTATTTATGACTATTTTCAAGAAATAGCTTTGTCTTTTCCTAGAATGAGGTCAAGATCTAGTGGCACCAATATTACCATGATGAACTCTGTGATATAAGACTGGGGCCTAAGTAAAGATACCTGGGGCCCACCTGTGCAGAACATCCAAACCCTAGCAAAAGATGACCAGTTTAAACATAGGTTGTATTAGATGTGGACAGCTGCTCTGCTTTTACCAGTAATGTTCTTCATCCACCGAAAAGCCTTAACAGAAATGTTAAATTAACATTAAACCCAGATGTATACTGGAGACAGACTGCTTAGCAGTTCCCTGACCCTTGCACAGAGTTAAGGATAGCATGGGTTCACCAGGCCTGTCTCAAGGCCCCTTTGCCATTAAGCAAGGGTCACTTTCCTCCTTTTCTAGTTTGAGACGAGTAGACATAAAATGATGGGAGTGTATGAAAGAATCTCACTATAGCAGTCCATTGATCAGAGCTCTTTTGTTATATTTTGTTTGCTGAGCTACTCCATAACAACACAAGGCCAGTGTGTGGACACTGACTCCAAGGGACTGGGAAACTGAAGAAAGAGATTATATTAATGAGTTTTTTTTGCTCATTTATTTTGTTTTGTTTTGTTGTTAGTCACTGTGACCAACTTCCTGAGAAAATCAGTTCATAGGACAAACGCTTTAATTTGACTCCTGGTTTCTTCAGAACTTTCAGTCCATGGTGGACTCTGAGCCAGAAACACCATGCTAGAGGCAAACTGCTGACCTCATCCCAGCCAAAACAATGGGAAAGTGGTGGAGAGATCCAGGGAGAAGATGGACCCTTCAGAGTCACACTCCTTGGCCCTGTGCACTCCAGCCAGCCTCACCTTCTGACCCCACCTTCAACTAGGATGTCATCAGTGGATTAATGACGGACCTCTCTCATCATTAGGGTGGACCACAGCACCTGGATCTTTGGAAGGCTCTTCCCATTTAAAGCACAATAGAGGCAGACAGCTACATGGCTACACAGAGACCAGTTTACTGGGAGACATAGTGCCACAAATATGGGCCTGCATGGCAGCAGGATCAGTTGGATCCCTGCAGCATTGGTCAGAAGTAGAGGCCTCTGGACAGGTTAGGATAAAAGTGACTTCATTTGTGCTGGAGTATGTCCAGTTGACCTCAAGCTTAAAGCCTTCAGGCACCATCCTGGACCTGAAAGTGCAATCCCATAAGGCTGTACCCTAAACAAGGACAAACAGTGGGGCAAGTTGGAGAGGTTTCAGGTTTAAACACCCCTCCCGAGAAAATTCTCCTCTCCCTCTATATTTATTCATCACATTGGAATTTCAAAATTATTTGTACATCAATTAACAGACACTTTGGAAAATGTCTCTGTGCAATTTCTCAGAAAAGGAATTGTACTGAACAGATTATCAGCCTAATTACTTGCATGAAAAGTGTAGTCTTAGATACGTAGAAAATGCTAAGGTCTGAAGCTTCTCTGTGTACCATTTTCAAAACCTTGCATCATCCCTGACATTATTTTTAAAATAAAGGGGCAGGCAATATCTCTTTCTAGGAACAGCTGGAAATCGCTTATTGACTGGAAAACAATGATGTATGAAAAGCTAGGGACTGACGTACAAGTAAGTATAGTTTTGCAATATATTTGTGGTTGAAATTAGTGAATGTTGTATATGACATCATCACAGGGAGATGATCATATACAAGTATTTCTCTAGATGCAGATCAGAACTACAGTATCAAGTGAATGGCTGTGAAAGCCAGAGCTGCTTGTCTACTCCAAGAGCTGGGAAGCACTCTCTCTCACATCAATTCTTACTCATCATCCACTGTGGTCACCCTGTCTTCAGGCTGCATATCTAAGGGTTTGACCGCATGTGACTGAAAATATTCAGAAAAAAATTATCTTCGTACTAAAAATGTACAATTGTTTTGTGTTTCAAAATTCCCTAAATAATGCAGGATAGAAGCCATCTACATAGCATGTGCACTGTTGTGTGTATTATAAGTAGAAGTGCTTTAACTATACATGAGCATGCTCATAGGTTCTAGGCAGATACTATGCCACCTTATAGAAGGAACTTGAGCATCTGTGCATTTTGGTGTCTGTGGGAGGTTCTAGAACCAGCGTGTCTGGGTACCAAAGATGACTGGAGGGGGCTGGGGAGATAGTTCTGTGGCACAAGTGCCTGCCTGGCAAGTGCAAGGTCATGAGTTTGAACCCCGGTCCTGAAAAAAAAAAAAAAAAAAAAAAAAAAAAAAAAAAAAAAAAAAAAAAAAAAAGATGACTGGAAAGGATTTTAGTAGGAGTTTACTTAACACAGCAGGTACACTACAATTCACTGTGACACCTTTTACCTGGCCACTCACAGATATTCATCAATCTTTGAGATATTTGGATTGCTGGCTCCTTGGCATTTTACAGCATTGTTTGCCAAGCACATCATTGTGTTCTTCCTTCAAAAGAGCTCTTTGTTGGAAAATCTAAGAAAAATCTAAGCTCAGGTTGAAATAAGAGTCTCTAACAATATACGGCTAGTAAATCTCTTGAGCAGGCTCTCCAAGATCACATGTGCTTCTGACAGGTGCATGATGGGCAGTATCTTGAGCTAACATCTTTTGCCACAGTACCAAGTCCAGACAGAGTGATGGAGAGCCACAGTCTCAAGATGACTAAATTCATGGGCAAAGTATTACTGTGTGACATACCAAAGCCAAACTTAGGGACTTTTTTTAAAATAATGGAATGAAATGAAAAATCAAGATCTGTACTTCACAAAACCTAAAACAGAGAACTGTGATTAACTAGTAGCTGGTACCAACCACAGAAATCTGACAAAGGGAAAGGTCTCCTATTTTACCATAGGGAAGCATAGAAATTTCCAGCAATACCCTTTCATTGGTATAATGTTTTTGCTTAAAGGTTCAACTTTGCAATTGAAGAAGACACTACTTCAGAAAGGTTAGAAACAAAGTTATGGAGTGAAAAAGTCTTAAATAATTCCAACTGTAGCAAAGCTACACAAGTGTGACTTGAGCCAGGCTGGAGCTTGCTAGAAAGTGTTCACAAGAAATATTCTCATTTCCCACCAGCATGAGTACTACACAGAGAAAGGTCACAAGGGCACAGGTAAGTACACGTACTATTAAACTGCAGCTAGGCAAAGAGAAAACACAAGAAACTTAGGTCAGTGGGAAATAGGGACAGAGACTAGAAAAGAACCATGCAAAGCCCCAACAAAACTTGCAGGCCCATCTCGGGGCCAAGCTGCTTCATTCTTTCTTGGGCATTCTGCAGGAGAGAGGTAGAGGGAACCCATCCCTCAAACCCAACCTCCCAAAAGACAGCCAGAGCTGTGGGGAAAAGAACTGGTTGAAGTCAAAGAGATCTTGGCCCAGGAGAGAAGCACAGAAAGGCTTGTGCACCTGAGGAATGGGATGCATGACACTGAGTGGCTTCCTGGGGAAGCTGGGACACCCAGACACTCACCTGTGACTCCAGGTGCACCAACCCGATAGCCCAGAGGCCTCCGAGAAAACCCATTGTACCACATCGGACAGCCACGCCACCTGGAAGAACCAGCCCACTTCACTCTTGAGCAATATGGAAAGCTTATTTTGGTACTCACCCAGAAATTGTTCAATGAAAGTAAATTAATGGTTGTTATGGTTTGTGCATA
The DNA here is from genome assembly GCA_004027025.1 of Myocastor coypus. Lineage (NCBI taxonomy): Eukaryota > Metazoa > Chordata > Mammalia > Rodentia > Myocastoridae > Myocastor > Myocastor coypus. The sequence goes on along the minus strand of PVJA010007166.1, from coordinate 25,349 downwards.
GGTGTCCCCCCAAAACCTCATGCATTCATGGGACAGCTTCTGGAATTTGTGACTGATTATTGTGGATGTGGGTGCTGCATCTCCTCTGGAGCAGGCGATTTGCATTTCAATGTAAAGAAGGAAGTCAGCTGTTTGAGCAGCTAGCTTTCCCTGCTCTCCTGCTCTTGCCTGCCGCCATAGAAGGTTGCCCTTTCCCATGTGCCGCTCTGCCTTGGAGTCAGCTGAATATGAACTGAAACCTCCAACAACTGTAAGCTAATTAAACCTTTCCTTTCCTCATTTTGAGTATCAGGTATTTGTCCTAGCAATGAGAGAAGAGTAACTAAGACAATGGTAAATTATTTCTAAGAAAAGAGTAAAAGAAGGAATAAATATGTTTTGAAATTGTGCACACAGAGGTCTACTTTAGAAAGAAGAATCATCCAAGGTCAACATGTTGCATCAAAACACATCCAGTGCATACTTGATAAATGAAATAACAGGGACTACGACACCCACTGCAAGGCCATATCATTCACACTGGAAAGACTGCCACTGCCCTCCAATGGCAGAGGAAAAGGAAGCCAGTGAGTATAGCTATGGAGGAGATGGTGCATCTGGGGAACAAGTACATGCAAAACAGGAGACCTCTGTCAGTTCCCTGGGGTTTCACAGAGAGAGGAAGGGTGTGCTGAAAGCACACCAGGAGAGCCTCTTCCGAAACAGAAGCCTGCAAATCCAAGGGAGAAATCACGGTTCCCCAAACTGGTGCCAAATCACCATAAAGACACAGGGACTGGAGGAGGTTTTTTAAACATAATTACGAGAGCAAGTCCTCTTCAGGTGTCCTTGTTGGAGCAGGACGAATCATTGGTCAAGCCAGGGACAAAACAACCCTGCACTCAGGATCCCCAGGAGAGGAACCAGTGCAGGCAACCTGGGATCTGAAGCTAAGTCACCAGACCCTGTGGCTTACACAGGAAATAACCAGGAATATGCTCCCGTCTTCATCTCCCCAGCATGCTGTCAGGAAGAGCCACGGCCTTGCTGCCTTACACGCTGGAGATGCTCACTGCACATAGCCCTGCAGGATGAACATCCACTGGCTCAGGTGCCAGTCAGATCAAGGTCCTCTTCTTGGCTCATAGACAGGGCCTTCTCCTCCTTGTGTGCTCACGTGGTGGAAAGGAGGAGGAATCTCTGGGCCTGCCCTTGCAAATCCCACTCAAGAGGGCCCCACCTTCATGATCTATTCCCCCAGCACAAGCCAAAGCCCAGTACTTTCTCACTGAGGTCTGGATTCCAACCTGGAAATCTGAGGGTAAACGGACAATAAGGTTGTAGATATCATCACTGCCTTTGGAAAGACGGATGTTTGGTCTGGATACTCAACTGATAGAAGGAAAAAGACACTGGAGTAGGAGGAGGAAGAAAGAGTACCAGAGAAATCAAAAAACAAAGCAAAGACAAAACTTCCTAAGACTATGTGGTTTCCAAAGGTGTACTGTGTAAACCTGGGGAAGCTAAGACTGAACAAAACAGGAGAGAAGCAGAAAATAGAAAAGCTGCCGTCCCTCGGCCATTGGTCCATGGCCACAGCGAGGGGTGAGTCAGAAGGAGGCGCTCAAGTAGTGGAGCTGCAGAGGGAACCACCAGAGACTAAAAATAAGGGTGACACCAGGAAGAGTCGGGGGCGGTGGGAGAGAGGAAGTGAAAGAGAGACAATTTTCTCTTAGTCATAATAGAGGCAACAGATGCTCTGCAAGAGTGTTAAATTCAGAACAGAGGGCTAAGTATAACACCAGGGATTATAAAAAGAAAGGCTACAGAAACCCAAAGCAGAATATATGTCTTCCAAATTACCAAGAGGCAGACCCACGGGGACATGGATGATACATAGTCCAACTCAGAAATAGCAGAAATAAGCCAAATAGCAAAAGATAGAAAGCCTAGAATAAGGTGACACATTAAGACACAGTGCATGCTACATTAACGGTGCATGAGAGGATCATTTCATGTGTTCCTAAAGAAAAAAGAAAGATCTGTTATAGTCAAACAGGAGAAACTCACTCTCTCTGAGCTTAATGAAGAAAAAAAAAAAACTATCAAAACATAAATTGAGAATAAAATACAAGTCTTTCGCTAAGGGTTGAGAGAGGCAAGGTGTATATTCTACAGGCAATATCCTTATAGCAAATTGAAAGTTATCAGTAAGGAGGGAAATATACTAGAAATATGTGAGATATTCTAATAACCTAAGAGGAAGACCGATTCTTATAGAAGAGAAGGAAGGAGAGATAGAGAGGAGAAGAAGTAGAGGAGAGGGGAGGGGGAGGGATTGAAATGGGAGGGAGAGAGGAAGCAGAGGGGAGGAGATGGAATCCTTTAACAAAAAGATAAGGCTTGGGCTGGCCAAATAGCTCAGGTGCAGGGGCCAGGGGTTCCATCCCTGGGCCTCCGGTGTGGGCCCCACCCCCAGGGTGTGCTGAGATGGCAATTGAGACTAGGCATGGTGAAGCACACCTGTAATCCCAGCTCTTGAGAGGTTGTAAAGAAGTGGATCACTAAGAGTTCAATCTAGTGGTGAGATCCTGAATACCCTGTCGATCCTTCCCTAAAATACAAAAAAAAAAAAAGGAGGTTTTTGGATCCTTCACCAATCCACCTTTGGCTATGTTTCTAAAGATAAAATGTGAGGAAGGAAAAAAACCTTTCTGATTTATTTTTAAAACCCAGTATAATTGTAATTCCAAAATATAAAAGTAATTTGGAAAAGTATAGATACAAAATAGAGATTGTAAACAAAATATTATGTTTGAAGGGCCAAGGATATAGATCAGCAGCATAAGCATCTGCCCGGCAAGCACAAGGTCCTGAGTTCTATCCCTGGTACCACACACACAAAAAATTACCTCGGAAAATAGAAGAAAACTTAGTGTAATAATGATATACAATAAAATTCAAAAGTCAATGGCATCTTAAATAAAATTTTAAAACTATTTTATAAGCTCAGGAGAGCCATTATTTTTCAACATTGCTTGGGCATTCCTAATAAGTGGAAGATAAAAACTATAGAGTTTATGCAAACATTCAAAAATAATTCTTTTTTCTGGGGAGATGAGTGTGTCCTAGATAAGTCATGATGCTCCAGGTAAACATGAGAAATTTGGTGAGCTAGCAGGACACAGAGGAAAATTAGGATCAATTGTCTGGTTACTATAATGTAGAAGTTTCTACGCAGAGTGCACTATGGGTGTTAAGCAGTTCTAGTGCTCTAATACTAAAGCAGTGTTGAACAATTCGGCCCAATTCTAACCCACCCAGAGCCAGCACAGACTGCTCAGACTTGGTGAAAAGGAACCTTTCCCCTCCAACCAACAGTCCCTGGGTCCCCCTTAGGTCAGTCCCCACTTTGGGCTACAATTAACGTTTCTCACAATCCTCCCTTCAGGCTTCATAATATGCTGTAAAGTTTTACAAAATCCAGGAAACGACTTATTTACATTTACTTTCTCATTACAAAAGACCTTATGAAGGATGAGCAAATGAAGAGGTATCCCTGGGACAGAGGGGAGTCACCTCCTAGCAGGTGGATACGCTCCCAGCCCTGAAGATCATTCTCCCCATGTTCGTGGCACAGCCCCCCAATCTTTCGATATTAGGGATTGGTTTAGAGGAAGACCAGTTTTCCACAGACCAAGGATAAGGTGAATGAGGATGGCCTCAAGGTGATCCAAGAACATTACGTTTGTTGTATGCTTTATTCCTACTGAAATAATTATACAACTGTCCGTAATGCAGAAGCAAGTAAGCAAAATCGTAGGTGAGCCACTCACCTAAGGGTTGGATTCAGACTTGAGGCCTGCTGCAGGTGACTTGCTCACTTAAAGTCCATCAATCCCTCCCCGTGATAAAGGGGACCTGTAAATGCAGGGCCTATAAACCCAGGTTCAGCTTAATGGTCACTCGCTTTTCTCTCACCACTAGTATAGTAGCTCTGATACCTAATGCCACAGTCCTGCATGAAGTCTTCCTCCTGTTTTCACACATGTTGGAGTAACTGTCCCTTTCTTCGGGAAGTGTTCTGGCAGAATAAATAACCTGGCTGTCCCTTCTGTCGTCCCATTCTTCTCCAGCCCTTCCCACCAGGCAGACCCAGCCTGCAGGCACAGCAGCCTCTTTGACCCCCAGCTTCCAGGACTCAGCAGGAGGGAGGCTGAGGCAGGGTGACAGGTGATAGAATACACGTGCAGAACAAGCCGCTGCTTCTCCTCTCAGGCTTGGGCTCTCTGGCACTGAAGGACAAAGCAAGGGCTTTGCAGCAACACAGTCTTCACCTTGCCACTACGAGGGAAGGTGGGGCCAGACGTCGTTCCACCTGCTTTCACCACCTGAAGCCCTCTACGGGTGTGCTACAGGGAGGTAAGCATTAGTCAGCTGAAAACACGAGGCTGTCCCCCCACCCACACCGTGCACATGAAGTCTCCGTCTGTCACCACAGGATGCTTCTCTCACTCCTCCTAGTCACACCACATTTGCTAAAGCACATGTGGGTCACACATGCAGGCAACACAGCCTCACATGTCTGAGCACCCCTCATTTTTTCCTTCGAAATTCTGCATGGTCACTATCAATTAGGAATTCTAAAGCAAGTTTTAAAAGTCACTTAACCTTCTAATCCCCAGCAGTGTTTGTGACAAGTCAAAGACCAGTCCTCTCCAGAGATGAAAGCTTCAGTGACTTAATGTAGTATACTGTTTTGCATATCTTTAAACTTGATAAAATTTAAATGACAGCTCCATTTGCATTTTTTCCTAAGCACAAAACAATCTCTTCTTCTAGGACTCTAGCCAAAGAAATTTCACACGTAAGACCATAAATTATCAAAAAAGAATGAGTTCTGGGTCTTAATTAGCACTGTAGTACTAAGCTCAGGAGTATTTATATTATCCAGTATAAATGCTCGTGCCCCAGGCCTGTCAGTCTTCTTACTTTTTTTGAGAATGATTGCTGCATGTAGTTTTGAACATTTCTAGAACGTTCCATGGTCTGCGTGCCTCTTTCTTCCTTAACACCAAAGCTCTGAGTGAAGTGGCCAGCCACCTCAGTCGATCTGCTCCCTTAGGTCAAGAGTTACATTAGCGTATCTCTGTTTACTTTCTGGAGACAAATGCCCATTAAGTCAAGGTTTTTATCTACGAAAAATTTTCCCCCTCTTCCTAGGATTTATAAAAGGAAGTTGTTTTGTTCTTTCTATCTCATAAATGCTTTGGAAACATTAAAATGACCAAAACTGAAAGAATAAATCCCAGGGAGCAATCTTATAGCATGCCCACTGTGTCATAAGGCTATCAGAAATTTATGTAGAATGAATGAAAAAGATACACATTAGTATGGTTGTCCTTTTAAACTTTCGTGTTGCCTTTACAGAACAATGATATACACAATTTAAAATTATGTACCTAAATCACATTTGAAATTGCACTAAAATTGTCTGGAAACTCTCTAATATAATAAAAAGTAATTTCTTTACAGCCACTTTTAGTCCTGCTCAAAATCTAGGTCTGTATTAAATTAAATATTTCTAAATTAAATATTTATACATGTCTTTAATATATTTTAATGAGCTGAACCTTTAAATTATTAATTAGAATAGTAAGAATAGCAAAGTAAAAGAAAATTGGCTACAAAAATAAATATGCAATTTAAAGACTTAAGCATCACAGCTTTTCAAATTTTAATTCTAAATGCTTTCCCATGCTGCCCCAGGTAATGGCTTTTCCCCCACTGCAGCCAGTAGCATAAAAATATCCTGTCCCTGCTCCTAAGCAGCCAGGTGTGCAAAACTCAACTCTGCTAAATTGACTGGGCGGACCACAAAATGCAATGGAAAAAGGTAATTGTCGCAAGTGTGCTGGCCAGGCTTTCAAAACTATGTATTCTTTCACTTAGTGGTACTCATTCTTACCTAAGGTTTTTCACTTATGGAATAAGAGACTTAATTTTATAGCACAGCTAAAACACAAAATGTAATACATTCTAAGCAATAACTTTTTCTTTTGATGGAAGAGACTACGGAGTGTTGAGGGTCTCACCACTAGATCGGACTTGGAGTGGTCCACCTGTTAACAGCCTCCCAAAAGCTGGGATTACAGGCATGTGCCACCATGCCCAGTCTCAATTGCAGTCTCAGCGTGCTCCAAGGGTGGGGTCGGCACTGCAGGCTCAGGGATCAAACCCCTGGCCCCGGCACCTGCTTGCAGGCACTTTAATCCCCAGAGCTATTGGCGGGCTCTCAACAATCTGGCAAAGGAATCTTGTCAAAGGACCAATCTGCTAACACGTTTTTACTACGTTAGAACAATGTCGATGCTTGCTGTGGCCGTTAGGAATCCCGTCACTCTTGGCTCCACCTACCCACTTGCACCTTCCATCGGTGCGGGATTCCCCATGCACCCTGCTGACATTCCACGGAACTCACTTAGTGAGCTAGTCTAAGCCCATAAAACATTTCATCTCGTTTCATGTTTTAACTGTCACCCTGATAAGAAACCTGGGACAGAAAGAGGGTAGCGAGGGTATGCATCCCGCACCTAGCAAATCACACAACAGGGCTTCAACATGCTGGCTCCAGCAGCAAGACGCTCTGGTCTTCAAAGTTTACCTCCATCTGACAAAATGAATGTAACAGCACCACAAATGAATAGAAGAGAAAGTTTCAGAAGATTTAACACTACATAATTCATTAACAATTTCCTTTGTTTTGAGAGTCACGTGTCCCTTACCAGTTTCCCCCCAGAGAGCTGCTGTCATGTGGCACGCACGCCCTTCATCATTTGCCATGCATCCATCCCTAGAGGAAACGCTGGAACAACTGTGGCACACCTCACTCCTTTATCCCATCATTTATTGAGCTTATCTTTTGAATTTCCTCCTTTTCTGACCTTTAGAATGAGCCTGTCAGGTTCTGTAAAAATGTTCTTGGAGTCTTGGTTCAGAACGCATTAAATGTCAGTTTGGGGAGAACTGCCAGGTTTCGTGCACCCTTCAGAAATATCATCATTACTTTCATTTTTTTCTACCCTTCAATAAGATTTCGCTGTTTTTTCCTATGGTACAGATTGATGTACCACCCTTTGACAAGCCTAGCTGAGTTGATGAACTTTGTCTTCCATGCTGCAGAATAGCTTCACAGTATAGGAAGCCATGAGCTCTGAAGAATCCCTGGTGCTCAGTTGGTCTACCTTACTGCACCTGCTGTGCTTCCTAGAGAGTTCTTGAACCAACTTCACGATTTAAGGTTTGCTATCCCTTGGTTATGTTCTTTTCTGAAAAACATGTTAGCCTAGATCTTCAAGCTCATCAGCTAAGTCCTTCAGGCCATGCTCCTGGTTCCCTTAGCGCCTCTGGTTCCCTCCTGGCCGTCTCTGCATCCCAGGGATGGGCACTCCAGCCCTGGTGCCCCAAGGCTTGTGCGTATGAATCCTGGGCCCGCAGTACTGGGAACAGCACTCCTGCTGATGCTGCAGAGCAAGCTGCTGGTGGGAACATCTCCAGTGCGCCCACCTAGCCTCCCCTTGGACCAAGTGAGCCCCACCCATGAGGTCCCCCACTCCCTTCTCCAGGCCAGCAACACGTCCTCGTTTTAGCACCTACAGCTTTCCTCTTCTGGTTCTTCTTCCTATCTCCTTAGCTCCCTAGCAACAACAGCTGCTCCCTGTTTATAGGGAAGACCAAGTGCCCATGGGCCACAATGCTCCCCTCATGAGGGTTGGCAGAGAGACAAGAGAATGAGAGGATGGTGCCCTGCGTCCTGGGTAAGACAGAGGAAGAACTCGGGAAAATCACAGTCCAAAAACTGCAGAGCTTAGCTTTCAAACATACGCTGTGGTCTGAAGGTGGCTCCTGACTCCACCTGGTAAAACTAATCCCCAAACCGTTGTATCCTTGGTGTTTGCCACAGGACTGGGAGGGCAGTGAAGTACAGTTACAGGGCTCTCAGGTGGCATTAGCGGCTTGTAAGGGGAGAAGAGAAGCCTGGGAAGGCCTATTTTCATGGTCTGGCCATTTGAGGCCCTTGATAATCCTCATGCTGTAGGAAGCAGATCTTCACCAGGCGCCAAGCAGGCACTGGCACCAAGCTCTTGTGACCTCCAGCCACTAGGACTGTGTCACAAACCTCTTGTCCTTACACTATCTCCAGTATGTGATATTCCATTATAATAATGGAAAACAGGATAAGAAAATTTATCAGCGTGCGCGGCAACAGTGCCTATATCTAGACTGTGCTTTCTAACCCTCCCAGTAAGCACAGGCTGCAGTTCCTCTTCCTAGCTCCATGTGAGCGCTGGAGAAACCAGCCCTCAGGACGTTCAGAGATATTTGCTGGAGCCACCTGAACAGCTAGGAGTTTAACCATCTGGCTTATTTCTAACTTACAGACTGCAAAGTACCTGGAGTTTCTGAAATGAGAATTCTAAGCCAATTCAATTAATAGCTGTCATCCTTGAGGCTTCTCTTTCTCCCATACCCAGAAGTGGGTAGCAGTGTGAAGTGGGTTGTGTCATAAATATCACCAGGCAGAGAGCAGCTCTGGTGTTTTCTGAATGTGTGAGGAATCACTTCTACCAATTCCCAGAAACATGAAACAGAAGAAAAGCCATAAACCTACCATTCTTCAGTAGCTTTCCAAGAAAAATCAAATCAATCTTCTTTTCTAACTCTAACATAGGAAAATATTTCAAGATTATATCATATGACCAAGAAAGTCACTCAAACAAATCAGACACCACTGACCTGACTGAGCTTTTGGCAAGAATCAAAGAGAAGCAAAAATGGGGTGACTACCTCACTGATTGCGCCTTTCTGTCTCTCCTCTTCTCTTTTCTGGGGATCCCCTGGGCTCTCCCCACACAACTGAGCTTTCCAAGCTTGCTCCATGTAGAAATTCAGATTTGTGAGCTCTAGCACTGCTTGCCTGGATTTGAACCTGGCCTGGTCACCTCCTGGTTTGTGGCTAGTAAGGGGAACATCTTCATCTCAGGAAAGGGAGGATCCAATGTGAGAAACTGGCTGGGAGGACATAGGTGTAGGACATAGCCTCACGCCTTTCAAAAGGCAAGAACTCAGTTACTGCGAGCAGCTATCTAATGCTGGCGAGAGCAGAGAGAGAGGATGCCCATTGATGCTACTGTGGGCACATGAACTGCTACAGCCCTTAGGGAGGACAGCATAGTAGGGGCACTAAGAAGCTAAGTATGGAACTGCCTCTTGCTATGCCTGTTGCACTACTGGGAAAGGAAAGGAAAGAAGTAGATAGAAGAGGAGTTTGCATGCCAGGTTTACTGTAGCACTGCTCATGATAGCTGAGAAATGGAATCAATGTGGGTACCCAGGAGTGGCTGAAGGGTGAAAGAAATGCACGTGTAGTCTGCATGTGCAATGGGGATATTTCCCAACCACAAAGGAGAACGCAACCTCTTCCTTTGCAGCAACATGGACAGAACTGGAGACGTTGTGATAAATCGAAGAATACAGGAACAGAAAGCCAAGTATTACATATTTTGAATCACTTGCAGACACTAAGCAGCTAATCTTATAAAATACTGGAGAATAGTGGTCACTAGAAACCAGGAAGGGTAGAAAAGATGAGACAAGAGGTACCCCTGTAGGGTCACATCTGAAGAACTACTCTGGTTCTTTTGGGCACAGGACAATGGGTATTATCTATAGCAGAGATGGCAAGTCTTTCAGAGCTTTCTAGAAAGATTACTAGAGGAGTACAAAAATTCCTAGCATGCGGCAATGCTATTGAAGAAGATGGAAATGCTTATTACCCTGATTGGATTGGTAGGCTGTAGTCTCTAAAATTAATCTTTTACATTGCTTCTATGAACTGAGTTATCATACTTTATTCCATAAATACGGACAAATATTATCTTTAAAAAAAGACATTCCTCTCCAAATCCCTGTCAACATTAGATTACAAAGATGGATTGTCACGCCCTACATTCATACTTCTAGGAAGGCGCATCCCTGCCTCATCAAGGACTTGGAGCCTTTGACCTCCTCCCCTGTGCCTGGGTCCCTCCCTACTCAGCCTCCTCAGCACAGCTGGCTTCCTTGGCAGGAAGGACCCCAGCGAGCTTACTGCTGGAAGCAGGGTATAAACCACTTCCTTTCTGCCTATTGTGGCTACAAAGATCCTGGGTGAGCTCTGCACTGGATTTCACATTCACTTATGAAGTTTGCAGCCAGCAGGAACAAAAACAAGACTGAAGAGCATATAGCAATCTTCAAAACCCTTGATGAAAGGTTACAAGTGCCCTCAGAGATAGCATCGTTAATTGTAATCCTAGACACAAATAATTCAAGATGAATCCTGAAAACATTTATCTCCAGGCTGGATTCCTCATGAGAAGAACCTAGACTCTGTAATAACATTGAATTAAAATAGAATTGTAGAGATGAGTTTATTAAATACTCCTAATCTATATTACTTACTAATTCATCTTAAAGTCTTTTTGGAAGGTATTTTTTTTTTTGTTGTTGTTTTTTCACTTGTGATTTTGTTTCTACAAATGAAATCTACACATAATTTTTCCCTTAAAAACATCCTTGCAAATTTCCTTTTACTTTATGCTGTGCTAGAAGTGTAAGGCTAAATGTCTTAGTTACTTTTCTCTCCTTCCTGGGACAAATACCCAACACCCAAAACGAAAGAAGGAAAGGTTTATTTAGTTCACAGTTACTAGAGGTTTCAGTCCATACTCAGTTGGCTCCAAGGCTGAGTGGCACATGGCAGAGAGTAGAAGTTCATGGCGGTGGAACACCAACAGTGTGGTGACAGAGGCAACTGACCAACCAGGGAGCAGAGAGCAATAGCCCAGTCTATTTCTCTGTCTCTCTTTATATTACATTCAGGCTCTCTGCCTCAGCCTGTCTGCCTTAGGTCACACCCATAATCCCAGAAGTACTCAGACTCATAATCCCATTTAAAACACATAATCCCAGTAGATCATGAGTCAAGTCTCAAACTCTAGAAGGCCCCATCTCATGACTGCATAAGGTTTTGGGGGGACAACTAGACATAGACCATAACATTGCGCCCCTGGACCACAAAGTCTCATACATATCCCTTTGTGCAAAAGACATTTTAGTCCATCTGGAAGAGTTGCCAAAGTTTCAGCATTGCTGAAAAGTTCAAATCCCAAGTTTCCTCCAAGATCCAAGGCAAACTCTCAATTGTGATCCCCTGTACAATAGAAAAGTTAAACATATCCAACATTCAAAGGCATAATATAAACATTACCATTCCACAAGTTGCAAACAACAGGGGAATGCAAAACACTAGTACCAACACAAGTCGACAGTTCAGCAGGGTAAGCATTAAATCCCATAGTTTCAACTGGAACATCTAAAGCAGTCTGCACTGAGTTGTGAGCTCCAAAGGCCTTAATGGCTCCGCTCCTACAGGACTCTTGGTGGTAGTTTCTATGGCTTCTCTCTTAGGCCAGATTTACTCCCTCTTTGCAGGTTCCCTTAGATGATCCATGTTTCTAGCTTTTCCAAACTTCTGAGGTTTCCACTGAATAGGCTTCTCACTCTCTGCTTCACACACTGCCCACTCAGGGGCACACTGCTTGGTCTCCTAGGGCTTCTTCTGAAATCGAGGTGGAGGTTTTCATAACCTAACAACTCTTGCATTCTGAATGTACCTAAAACCAATGCCCCAGGATGATGCCAAGGTCTGCTGCCAGCTGGAGCAGTAGCCAGGCTTCCTTCTCTCTTGGTTGTAGGGATACAGTACCTGGATTGATGAATACTCTGACCTTGATTCTGAAAAACAAATTCTCCATGCTGGTGCCATTTTTGAACCTGGTTTGGCTGCTGCCACGATTCTGGTACTTGGGTCTCTGGCTTTCTTCTCAAGGCAAAGCCGCTCTCCTTCACAATTCTTTGTACTGCAAAGGGTGGAGGGGTGCCACCTCTTGTGATGCCCTCTGGCCATCCTTTTGATTCTCTGGTTCCTTCCCAGCAATGGAGATCCTTTCAGCTTCATCTTTGTAGTCCATAGCTCTTCTGGTGCTTCCTTCTTGGCCAAACTCACAATATTTTAAGTCATCCTGCTTGGCTCTTTGCTCTTGATTTTCAACATAAATCTGGCTAAAAGCCATCAATAACAACCATGCCACTGCCTCAATAGTTTGCTGCTTTGAAATATTTCTTGAAAGATTAATAAGTCTACCATGCTTAATCTCAGTCTTAGGCAAAGTCTCTGGGCATAAGAAAAATTCTGACGATTTTCAGCCAACCCATAGCATAAATCATCTGGAGTACAATAAACAATGCCGTCCTTTTTCCCAGCAGAAACCTCCTCAGCCTGGTCTTTACAAGCAGGCCTTCTGTCAGTCTTATGGTCTGAGTTCTGACCAGAATGTCCTCTACAAAACAGCCGAAGCTTTCAAGATCTTTGCAAGTAGACAACCTCTCTGAATATTTGGTATCTCTGCTCATAAGCTATTCTTTGTACCCAGGTTTCAAGCCAGTCTTCTGGTCTGAGTTCTGACCAGAATCTCCCAAACAGAACAGCTGAAGCTTTTCCTGTGCCTCACTTATAGTGGACATCTCTGAACCTTTCTTGTCTATTCCCGTAAAGAATTCCCAAAAGCTCGTAATCCACATTATCAGGTATAGCAACAGAAACAACCCCATTTCTCTGGTACCAAATTCTATCTTAGTTACTCCTCTCTTGTTGCTGGGAGAAATACCTGACAGTAAAGATGGAGGGAGGAAAGGTTTATTTAGTTTAGAGTTACTGGAGGTTTCAGTCCATACTCAGCTGGCTCCAAGGCTGAGTGGCAAATGGCAGAGAACAGCGTTCATTGAGGCGGAACAGCAACAATGTGGTGACAGAGTTGACTGACCAACCAGGGAAGCATAGAGCAACAGCAAGAGTCTGTCTCTCTGTCTCTTTTTATATTACATTCAGGCTCTCTGCCTCATCCTATCCACCTCAGGCCACACCCATAATCCAAGAAGTACTTAGACCCATAATCCCATTTAAAACACGTAATCCCAGGGGATCATGAGTCAAGTTTCAAACTCTAGAAGTCCCTGCCCCATGGCTGCATGAGGCTTTGGGGGGACAACTAGATATAAACCATGACACTAACTTTCCTTCTCTCTAAACATTCACTCAGCTAGTCACTAAAACTAGAATTGAAAAAAATCTATTTAGCTAACCCATTGTTTTTTGTCCTGTTCCTTTTGTTTTCTATTTCAGATTATTTTTTAAGTGAACAAATGGGATGAAAGCTCTCTTCCTTCCATTTGGAAATGTAGGCTTCTTACCCCGTTCAGTATTCAAGTGTGTTTTTTTGTGTCATTTGGCTCATTTAATTTTATTATGCTTGGCTTGTATAATGCCATAGGATTCAGCTCGACTGATTCAACTGTCCTAGTATATTTACAGCTCAGCTTTGTCTTTGAAATATGGAAAAGACATGAATTTCTTTTAATGCTGTTTTGTCAAACCTAGTTTGGAAGCAGTAAATCAGAAGAAAGCACTGCAGACAAGCCAGGTATGTAGTGAGCTCTGGGTCCCATGTACAACCTGCATGCCGTTGTAACTTCCCCCTGTCCTGCAAGAGACTCCATTAACACCAGCAGGTGCGAGATGGCCTGGACCTTCAGTATCCCCCAAGTCCTGGCCGGTGCAGCTTCCCCTTCCTAGGGTCACAGTGGCGCTAAGGATCCTGGGAACCAGGATGCCAAAGAACAGAGCCTGTTTCAGGGCTGTGAGCAGGATCACTAACAGAGCTACGGTTATCATGTCCTTCAAGCACGACTGCAAGTGGGACACTGTGAGCTGTGCTGTCACTAGAGCCAGGAGACCTAGGACAGCCTGTTGCTTTCGGCATCCTTGATAAAGCAATAAATATTTTCTCCTTAAAACCCGAACCAGCAAAACACATCAATGTAAATGTGGTTTTGGTAAAATTTTATGCCCGTACAACCCTGAGATGAAATTATGAGACGTTGTTGCTACCCAACTTATGCTCCAAGTAGGAGGGTCTGATGAATCCTTTGCTATAAAGCTGATAAATAATGCAAGCAGGAGCACACTAGGCTGTAAACAGCAGTTCCTTGCTGTTGCTGTAGGGCTTGGCATGTGTGGCCAGCACCACAGGAAGGCAGGCAGGAAGTAACACTCCAGAGACTTTAATTAACAGTGACAGCAATTCCTGTGTTTTTTTCCCCAAATCTATTTGTGGACACGAAGGAACCCAGCACAGTACTTGGAAGCAGAGACGTGGGGTGATTTTAAGAGGTAATTTCATGTGGGTGTGATAGGGAGGCACCTCTTAGCATTCTATTATTAAAGTCACTGATGATTCTGCGTTTTCTCATTTCCACACAGGCAACAAAATAAGCTGCTCACCTGGAGTGTTCTACTCAGCGTCCAGCAGGGCACTCAGTATCATCCATGACCCCTGGCTCCCAGGATCGAAATTGGACGATGTTAGCATTTAAAACTCTTGCAAGGAAGGTCATGTCTAAGGTTGTGACTCTTGTAATAGATTTTAACATTGTAAAAACAGAAAGTGGCTCTTAGTTATACCAACTGCCCCACCTCAGGCAGGGCTGTGTGGAAATCCTTGTGCTGATTACGTATTGAAAGAAAATTTGACTTCTCCAATAATGGTGTTTTCCAAGCAATTCCGTAGTAGCCCACTACTTGATTTCTCCCGTGCTCCCTTGGTCCCAGCTGCTGCCCTCTCTGAGCACCAGATGCAGAGCTGGAGAGGAGCCTGTGTCCCCGCAGCCCACAGGAGGGCTCAGGGTGCACCTACTACTTGCTTCTGTTCTCAGTTCTATTCATTTCTTCCTGTATTGCATTTTTATTTTGATAAGTGGTTCCTTTATTACTGAAGATGCTGAACACTAAGACCACACTAATTACAACTAAGTAGCAATTTGTCACCATTTTCAAAGTTTCCAAGCCTTGGAAGCTGTCCATCATGTCTGCTTTCTGCATTGCCACATCTTGATTTCTTTTCTTTTCTTTTCTTTTCTTTATTTATTTCTTGTTTCAGAACCTTTGTTTATCCACTCATTTTTATGGCTGGCTCAGCCTGTCCCAAGGGCAGGGCTGGCGCAGCATGTGGAGCTGGGGATTGAACCGCGGAACCTACAGCAGCCCAAGCTTTCCCAAGCAGGCGCTTTAGACCACTGAGCCATCCCACTTGGTCCACATCTTGATTTCTTGGGTAAGGAAAATGCTAGGTGAAGGCTAGAGAGATTGTCGCTGAGACTTTCTGTGCCACAGAGTTGAAGTTCATGGTTTCAGCTCACCCAGAGAGCAGAAGTCTTTCCTCCTGCTGCACTTGGGAGTATGAGGTCAGTGAAATTCTATTTTGTAGAGAGGTAATAACAGAAAAGATATCATTTTATACACTGGTTCTTTAGTTTTAAGAATCTGCCAGCTGAGAGTGACGCTGGTGTCCCCATGGGTAATGGGTAGAAGTATGAATGTCAGCCAGAGAGATGCTTTTGGTCATTTAGGCATCAGTTTGAGAAGAGTCAGAGGCTAAAGAGTCATCTCATAGGGAAGGGAGGAGAGGGGAGGGGAGGCAGAAGGAAACAGAGGAACATTCCCAGAGGAGACAGCAGGAGGGAAATCTGCAGTTCTATCAAACAGCTCTTGTTATTTGCATTGTGTTCTCAGATGATTGGATTTCTTCTAACAGGAAATTTGGCTTGATGGCTTTGAATTCTTGGAAGGAATAATATATTTCAGAAAAGAATTTGTTTGAGAGTATAAGAATTCAAAAGATTTTTGACACTGAAAACTAATCTGATTTTTTAAAATCAGAGTTTCTTGAAGAACTCTGTTATTTGGACCCTAGTAATGATAATGGCTGCTGGTCATATAAAACAGTGTGATTTTCAAACACTTTGAGTTCAAGACTCCATCCAAAATTTGTTTTAAAAAAGAAAAATAATGGAAAGAATATATAGTAATGAAAGAAAACTCACAATACTATGAATTTTTCAGAACATTAACCAGAATTCACTACCATTTTTGAGAAAAAGAAGAACATGGGCCTATGAAATGTGTTGCTTATACAGTCTGCAGCAGTGCTAGTTTAGAGGGGATGTGGCTTAAGAGGTGTTTCTCCTTTTCTGGAGGACATTATGGCTCCCTGTGTTTTATGGCTCCCTGTGTAATGGGAAGCAAATCATTTTTCCTGGACACTTACACACAGCAAATGTAGAATGCAATGGCTTCGTGTGTATATGCCCAACAAGTTGGCTTTTGATATATTTTGGGATAAGTAATTAGTATTCAGCATTCAGATTTACACAGAAGAGTATTTATATGTTTTCCTCAGTGGAAGCTAAGGACAGAATGAGGAAAAAACCCAGGGATCTGTCCTAAGCACACAGCTCTCATGGGTGGGGTGAGCCCGGCCAGCTGCTCCGTGGATGCAGTTTCTCCCTGAACACACAGCCTGCCCAGGTTCCGTTCTTCCTGTGCTGTTAGTCGTGATGCTGGGACTGCGTTCTGTCAGGGAGGATGAGGAGGAACCACATGAGCTCCGTCTAGCCTGATACCAGAAAGCCTGCCAGGCATAGATCTAGGCTGGCCTCCTTCCCACTGGCTGCATGGTGACCTGGAAACTGTGTGGCATGAGGACGGAGCCACCATGGGAGGTATTTGGGTCCCTGGACCCATGTAGAGGAGACCTACTGCCGGTCAAGAGAGCTGCTGAGTGTGGAGCTAGATAGCTGCTGAACTCAACCATTATATGTGAAATTTTGTTGATTGTGGCCTTACCCTATGCACAAGATGGTAAGTGGTGAGGAGTGTTTAACAACTAGAGTTGACAAATGTCTTCATGCTTCTATGAGACAAACTAAGGAATAGGGAGGACAATCTAACTCCTCTGGTCTATCTTTTGTGTAAAATTTGCACACTTGTAGGAACCACATGTGTCACGGTGAAGCTCCCACATGTATACCTTTTACACATGTTGGCTCTAGTACTTCAAAATAATTTCATAGTGAAAAAACATCCATATAAAGGGAAATATGGAAGACTTAAGCACAGTGAAATTTTGGAAATCCTTGTACTATGGAAGTCCACATCAAAGAAAGACTATTTCCAGCACTCAGAGCTCCCATGTGGGCCCTTGACCCGATTCCATAACTCCTCTCCTTCCACGGGCAAACACTGTGGATTCTAGCTATTGCAGATCTTTTGGGCCTATTTTTAAACTTCATATGCAGGGAAATAATTAACTGTCTATTTTGTATCTGGTCTCCTTGCTTAAGAATTTGAGGATTCATCCTCACCCCTCTGAGTGTCTTGAGAGTTTGCCCTTTTGTGTTAGTGGGCAGCATTCCTCAGTAGCAAAGTCACCCCAGTGACAGCACATGGGTCCTTTCGTGCTGCTGGGCATTTGTGTCATTTCTGGTGGGAGATGTTATAAGCCTATGAGAAGGTACATTTCTGTTTACTTTGGGTAAATATCATAGCGGAATTGCTGCATCTGAGACAGGTGCATGGTTCATAATTTTAGAACTAGTTTCTTAAAGTGACGAACATTTTTACATCTAAAGTTCTATTGCTCCATATGTTCAATATGGTAAGCAACATTCGATGCTGGGAGCAAGGGCCTTTGTACTGCACTGATTCTATTGGCCCTGGAAACATATCAGACACTTAATACTTTTGCTTCTTTAATATGCTTTTGTGTGCTTTCCTTTGTGACATTTTGACCATTATGGTGAGCTGGGTGCATTTTTATTATGGATTAGTAAGATACCACTGGCTATCTTAGATATAAGTCATTGTCAGAGATATGTAATGAGAAGATTTTCTTTTAGTATATGTCTTTCTTTTTACTTTTTTTTTTGTACTGCCTTGGATAAGCAAAAGATAATGATATAGATGAAAATGTCTAAATATTTTTAAAATATCTTAGGGTTAGTGTTTTCTGTATTTTTGCCTTTGTATCTATCTCCGAATTATGGTATGTTCTCTTTTTTTCTTTCAGGAAGCTTATGGCTTAGTTTTAAAAGTGGAACTATTATATACCCAATGTTAATTTTATTTATTTTTTAAAGTTAATTTTTGTATCTTTTTTTTTCCAGAAGTTTTTATGGCTGGCCCATGAATTTCTTTGAAAACAATTTATGTTTTCCTATTGAGTAGAGTTGTCAACTTTGTTCAGACAATTATCAGAAATGTGTGAGCCAATTTATACTTTGTTAATTTTATCTATCTTATACACTATCACATCTTGATTACTAAAATTTAATAAGTTTCTAAGTCAGATAGTGTGAGTTATCCAACTTTATCTGTATCTGTTCAAGATTCACTGCATTTTTTTTTTAAATCATACCTTTTAAACACAGGGAAGAAAACTTCCAGAACTACTTCAAATAAATTTGTTTAATGCAAGCTGAAGGAGTCTGAGGAGTGTTAATGGCAATGTGCTATTTACTGTAATAATCTCTTAAAATTTAAGCATTCGCTATATCTGGATCATACCACATATGACTGTGCTTGCTGCCAGTCAGCTCAGTATGTCGTTCAGCTTCCTATGTGGTTCTTTGTTCAACTGGTTAATTGTTTGTGTGTATATTCATTTCCAAATATTTCAAAATGCCACGTGGACCCAGAATTCTAACCTAATACCATGATAGTTAAGTGACACTTTCTGTAATTTAATTAGTCTTGACATGTTGTGATGCTTCCTTTATAACCAGCAAATACTCTTACTTGATGAATATCACCTGTGCTCTTGAAAGAAGTGCATATTTTGTTACTTTTGGGTCAATATCTCATAAATGTCACTTAGTTCTAGTTTATGATTGTGTAGGTGTCATGATAAACTCTTTCATTTTTAAATTTTCATTTATTTATTACAAACCAAAAAACATTGATATTTGTCATTCTTATTATGAATGTTCTATTGTTTATTTTCATTAGTATGTATAGAAATACATGATGTATTTGGAAGTTCTATTATTGCATACATAAACACTTGGTTTTTTTTTTTTAGAATTTTTAATTTTATTTATTATTTTTATTCTTGTTTCAGAACCTTTGTTTATTCACTCATTTTTATGGCCGACTCAGCCCACCCCGAGGGCAGGGCTGGCGCAGCATGTGGTGCCCGGGATCGAACCGTGGTCCCTGAAGCCGCCCAAGCTTCCCCAAGCAGGCACTTTAGACCACTGAGCCATTCTACCAGGCCCAAGGTATTTTTTATCTTTATCTTAAGTTGTCATCTTTTCAGTGTTAGTATTATGCCTTCTCTTGATACTAATATCTAAGGAATTAATAATATGACAGCAACAATTTATGCAATCTGTTGCATATTTTTCCATCATTTTATCTTCAAAATATTCATGCCTTTATATCTAAAATATTTGTCTTATAGTGAGCATATAATTAAGTCTCAATTTTTACATCCTACTCTTATAAACCTTTCTATAAATGGTGTAGGAGCACTCAGATATCTGTAATTATAAACAAATGAGCCTTTATCAAATCATTAACTCAAATGATGGACTTAAATATAAAGCATAAAAGTATGAAACTTTTGGAAAAATAAATATAGGGAAGATTTCAAGAATTGGAACAGGGAAGTGATTTGTAGAATCAGTCTACAAAATAGTCACTAAAAAGAATACCTGAGAGACTGGGCTTGGTGGTACATGCTTGTAATCCCAGCTCTTGGGAGGCTGTAAACAGAGATCACTACTAGTCTGATCAAGTAGTGAGATCTTAGACACCCTATAGACATTTTGCTAAAAGAGAGAGAGAGAGAGAGAGAGAGAGAGAGGAAGGAAGGAAGGAAGGAAGGAAGAAAGAAAGAAAGAAAGAAAGAAAGAAAGAAAGAAAGAAAGAAAGAAAGAAAGAAAGAAAGAAAGAAAAGAAAGACGGGAAGTACTAGACTTTCTCAAAATTTAAAACCCTTTTTTAGTAAATCTTCTAGTTTGTCTTTCATTCTTTTAACACATATTGTGGCTATTTTAAATCCTCTAGGTGATAACTCCCTTGTCTACGTCACTTCTGGGTCTGTTCATACTGTCTACTTTTCTCTAGGCTCGCCTGAGCACTTAATTTTTATAGAAAGAAAGGAACTTTACATTAAGAAAAAGATTTTTAAGGCAACTTGAGTCTCTAAATAATGATAGTTTGTCCTGGAATGGCTCGTTTCTGCTCTGGAAGATAGCTAGCCACAAGTCTGACCAGTGCAATCCAAACAGGAGTGGAGCAGAGTCCAGGCAGAGATCTGAACTACTGCTTTAGTTTCCCTTCAAGTCATGGTATGGGTCCAAGCCAGGGTGGGAAGATTTCCTAGGCATTTTCCCTCCACATGCCTTGTGCTGTGCCTTTTCTGCCCCTGAACCAGCCTGTGCTACTGAGAGAGCTGCTCAGTCCCACGCCTCCTCAGCCGCTCTTGTAACTGATGAATGCCTCTTTGAGGATCACTTCCTACCAAGTCCCAGCCACATTCACAAGGGTTACCCCTCTCTGCAGGACTGTGAGTGAGTTCCACACATTTTCGCACCAGGAAAACTTGTTCTGGGCTTTTTATTTTATTTTTCTTTTGATATGTTCATTACTTTAAAATTGGCTATTAGAATAAATGATAATATATGAGTACAAGCTTTGGGAAGGTTATATTTCTAATGAAATTGGGCCCTTAAGAAAGATTAAAAACATTTTTTCTTATTTGCCTGCAATTTTTAAATCATTGTAAAGTGAAAAATACAACAAGGGTAATTGAAATTGAACCCAGGCTGCATGTACATAAAATGATCTCACAGGCTTTCCAAAATAAATTATTGCCTAGAACACCAAAATGCTAGCCCAGCTGACTATAAACTGCCTCGTTCACTTTTTAGAGAACTTCTGCAAATCGTGAAAAGAAAGAGCATGACATTAGATTAAAAAAGACAGTTGACCCCATTTATAACAAAAGTCTACATAGAATATACAGTAAAACTCACTACTTAAAAAAATTAACAAAACAAGACCACCCTAAATAGAAGTTAAAACCTCATCAAAGAAAAATGCTCATCATTTGTATAGCATTGTCAGAAAACTGACAAGATTTTTTGGGGGTGGAGCAGTGGTGGTGCGGAACAGGAAAGATGTTGAACACAGACATTCGTTGAAAACTTGTTCCTAAAATGTTATAAGGCTGTAAATTGGTGCTCATATTATCTTACAATTGTATGCCATGGATGCACTTTCTACTATCAACTGGAGGAAAAAGAATAACTTAAGCAAGTTTTTCTCAGAATGAGGACCAAATGCTCAAAACAATTCTAAGGTGAGCTGAGTAATAAACATTTGAAACAAGCTCCCTGTGAGGTTGTTCTGCATCCTGAAATGCCCTACAGGAAAGGACAACCCTGTACAGATCACACACGCTTCGGACATGGTACAGTGCTCTCTGAGTTCATGTTGTGAATGCTGCTTTTCATTGTAAAGCAAGTCCCAGCCATTAAGAGAAAAATGCACGGCTGGGAAATGAACATGTGACTCCAGCTAAACATTTTCCTAAAAAAAGAACAACAGAAAAAAACAGACAAACACATTCTCCTTTGATATGTTCATTACTTCAAAGGTAACTATTAGAATAAATGGTAATATATGAATATAAGCTTTAGGAAAATTATATTTCTAATGAAATAGGGCCCCTAAGAAAAATAAAAAAAACATTTTTAAGTGCTAACACATTTTTTTTTAGTTTTTTTATGCTAACAAATTATAAATCATTCTAAACTGAACACTATATAGCTTTACCTAAGCTTAAATTGTTCTAAGATCATGCCACAGTAACTTACTCAAATGACAACGGTTATTTTAATGGCCTTTGCTTAAAAACTGGTACTAAGCAACAGTGCTATATCTGACAACTCATTCAGAAACAGCCAACTGATAATTCAAATAAACATAGTTGAAGATGTCTGTACTGAAAGGATTCCTATATGTGTTTCTTGTGTTATCCAACTAAAGAAATGTCACTAAAGGGGTAGAACTAGGACCTATGTGTGTTCTGCAGATATTTTTGAAATTGTGATGCTTTGGATTTCCCTGAAGACTACATACAGTGGGTGTCAAAAGAACAGGCCATATGGTTTGGAGGGAAACATGGTTCAGACATTCTGCATAAAAGGCAAATTATTTTCTGATAACTAAAATAACAAGAAAAATCATATACATTCTGAAACAGAATGTGTTTACAAGTACAAAGCAATTCAGTACTGTTTATCATAGACTATAGGAATCAAGTATGACACCTAAATAGAAGTACAAAAAAAGAAACAAATTAATATGAGTTTCTAAACAATTCTGAAGTAGTCAACTGGTCCAGGCCGCTAACAAGTTCTTCTGCCCATGTAATGACAACATAAGCAAAGTGCATGGGCAGAAAATGAGGACCAGACCAGTTCTTCTTATGAACTGTCTTTGCCTGATGGTAGTTGGCACCATCTGTTTTCACCACTCTCATTGAGAACTTTTGATGTGAGTTCTTCAACTGAACCAAGAACGCGTGCGCATAACTTCCTTGGTGACACAGGGTGTGGTGATGAGGAATGCTGCTGCTCACTTCCAGTTGTGACCAGTGTGGCACCTCTTGTGCACCAAGTTCTTACAATCCATGCACTTCTACACCAGACATCCCAATCCCGCTGCATGCTCTGTGTAGATGGCACAGAGTTTGTGTCTACAGAAATGCTTGGCCTGAAATGTGTGGTCATTGACACAATAGAACTTTCTCCAGAGGCCTGCAGCTCTGTGCTGGGTGGACGTATCAAAAGGCCTCCTCTAATTCCAACTTAGGTGACAGAGTATATGGGTCTCCTTCTTCAATGACCTATGCTTTGGTTAAAAGCTCTTTATTATGCAAACAGCACAGATCTCTAAGTTCATCACTGAGGTCCACAAAGCAGATGGATGGCCCCAAACATGGTGCAGTTATGTCTGCGTCCATGCTCAGGACCTGTAGGATAGAGCTGTTGGTGCTGGGGGTGCTTGGGATGGAGACTATAGTTGGATTCACTGCCCAGGGAAACTGGCATGAAGAGCTCTGAAGGTGATTTTTCTCTCACTGCCTTCTCTGATCTCTCAGGCCAGAGCTCGGTGCAGCTCCCTGTTAAGTACTTCCCATAGGTGGCCAGCTCAGGGAGGGTGAACACTAGCTTGGGCCGGGTCCTAGTGTAGCTCCCTGCAGAGTGTTCTTCCCTGGAGACCAGGTCACTGTAGATAGACAGTAGGCTCATCAATGTGCCAGAGAGCCTGTGGCTATGGCTTCATTTTCCCACCCTGCACTTCTTTGGCTCCCCAGGATTTTTGTGTCTGGTTCTGGGAAGTCCTGTGCAAAGCATCTAGGCATCTCTGGGCCCAGCGAGACTTGCCCTGGGATATTTACCTTTGTGGTGCCAGAGGTATTTGGGAATAGGTAGATTTTATACTGGTGCCTTGGTTTTTTTCTATCTGTCACAGTCAGTCCTGGGGGTGCTTTCCATAGGGTGTCTGTGATGGCTGTGGAGCTTCCACACAGTGGCCTGCAGAGTCTGGATGGAATCAACCGTCTCCTCAGTCTTTGACACAGATTTTCATTGTCTAGGGTCCTGAACCTGCGAACTTAGGAAGTAGAGAAGCTGTTCAGCATGGTCGCTGCTGACTGCTTCTGGCCAAGTAAGCTCAGGACAGGCCTTATTGCACTATGACGCCCTCAGCAGGGTCTCAAGTTCTGTTTGGAAAGGGTTGCCAAGACAGTGAGGACAAGTTGTAGGGCTCCATGACCAGTACCCCCTCCAGTGCCCTCTTCCCCTCAGCCCATGTTTTTCCTCATACTACATGTTTCAGTTACTCTTCTCTCATTGCTGGGACAAATACCTGGCAGACAATGAAGGAAGGAAAGGCTTACTTAGCTCACAGTTACTAGAGGTTTCAGTCCATACTTGGCTCATTCCAAGGCAGACTAGCACATGGCAGAGAGCATCAGGTCATGGTGGTGTAACATCAACAATGGCAATAGAGAGAGTCTATCTCTCTCATATTACATTCAGGGTCCCCACCTCAGGCTGGGGAAGTACTCACACCCATAATCCCTTAGCAGTACTAAGACCCATAATCCCAGCTGGATCACCCATAATCCCAGTGGATCATAAATTAATCACAAACTCTAGAAGTCTCCACCCCATGACTGCATGAGGCTTTGGGGAGACAACTAGACATAAACCATAGCATTCTGCTCCTGGACCCCCAAAGTCTCATGCACATCCCTTTATGCAAAAGACATTTTAATCCACCTCTAACAGTTGCCAAAGGCTCACCATTTTCAGCATTGCTGAAGAGTCTAAGTCCCAAGTCTCCTCCAAGATACAAGGCAAACTCTTAGCTGTGAACCCCTGTACAAAAGAAGAGTTAAATACATCCAATATTCAAAGGCACAAGATGAACATTACCATTCCAAACATTGAGAACAACAGGAGAATAGAAAACACTGGTACCAACACAAGTCCAAAATCCAGCAGGGCAAACATTAAATCCAGTAGGTCCAACTGGAATATCCAAAGCAGTCTGTGCTGAGTTGTGAGCTCCAAAGTGCTTGCATGACTCCATCCTTATTGTCACTCTTGGTGGTAACTCCCATGGCTTATCTCTTAGGCTGGCTTTGCTCTCTCCTTGCAGTTTCCCTTAGATGATCCATGTTCCTGACTTTTCTAAACTTCTGGGGTTTCCATGGAATAGGCTTCTCATTAACAACTTTACACAATGCCTGGCCTCCCAGGCCTTCTGAAATCTAGGTAGAAGCCTTCACCTCAGAATTCCTGCATTCTGAATGTGTCCAAATCCAATGCTGTAGGAGTTGAGTGCCCAGACTGATGAACACTCTAACCCTGATTTCAAGAAACAAACTGTTCATGCTGGCACCATTTTAGAACCTGGTGTGGCTGCTGCTGTCATTCTGGAACGTGGGGCTCAGCAGTGTTTTGTTCTGGGCCTTTTATGCATTGATTCAAAGCAACCTGTGTGGATGGCTGCAGAATTGAAATTGCTTTTGCAAATTCATAAAAGGCTAATCCTAATTTCTTTAAAAGAATATATGATGACTCATTTAGATACTGTTATTTTTTTTCAAGTAATATTCTATCACTTGGCTTATGTCCCTCATTCTTGCATTATGATATATGCTGCCACAAGGCAGATAAGCAATGGCTTAGAATTTTTCAGTGATGTTGTTCACCATAATTTTGGATTTAACTAAGGCTATTACACACACTAAGGTGATTTTTTTTTTTTTTTTTTTTTTTTTTTTTTTTTT
>PVJA010007165.1:9755-69929 GCA_004027025.1 Myocastor coypus | reverse complement strand
CATGGGAAGAAAAGGAGTGTGTACAAATACATTAGACATGAGTCCTGCCCTCCCCAATCCTTATGTGCAAGCCAAAGCATATTACAAAGGTTGCTCAAGATAGGCTGAGCAGTAAATAAGCCAGGCATTTGGGCAGGTTCCCCTGAGTTGTCAAGGGACCAGCTCTTGACTGAGAGGCTCTCAAAAGCAAGTGTTCCTTGTTTCCACTCCATCTTTCGCTCCTTCACACCCTGTCCACTCTGAGATGCTGCTAAAGTCCCAAATGAGAGACTTGTCCACTACAGAGTGCAGAGGAAGGCAGGTCGCAAGTTTCTAGGATGGCATACTGAGTCCAAGGGAATGGAGGTCTTCAGGCATGGTTGAGGGCATTTTTCTTGAGCATGAATAATCCTGATCAATAATATGCACCAAAACAGATGGAACTACTGCTCAAATGTTTCATTCCTCTGTTGTAGCAATGCAAATATATGCCCTGGTCATAGTCTCTAAAAGGCAGAATACATTTCCTCCACTGCACTGGAGTTGAGGCTAAGTCAAATGATCTGATTAAGCAATGGGATGTTGGCATGTGTGGTGCCAATGAAGGGCGTCTGAACAAACACAGAAGACTGTGACCAGAAGACAAGATAACCTATGAAGACCTATGGCATAAAGCAGAACCATGCACAGACAGAAGAGCCACCCCAAGAGCCCAGACACCCACAGACAACAAGAGGTGATTCATCTAAGCCATTGCTTTGTGTGTATGTGGGAGGGAAGGGTGGTTCTTAGTCACTTTTCTCTCACTGCTGAGACAAAATAGCTGATGTCCAAAATTAAGGAAGAAGAGATTGATTTAGCTCGCAGTTACAGAGATTTCAGTCCATACTTAGTAGGCTCCAAGGCAGAGTGACACAGGCAGAGGGCAGCCGTTCATGGCAACAGAAAACAGCACAAGCAAAAGAGCACAAAGGGAAGAGGAGCTACGAGCAAGCCTCTTTCCCTCCTTACGCTGCATTCATTCAAGCTATCAGCCCCAGGACAAGCATAGCACACACACACCTATAATACTAGCATTGGACCATGAATCATTCACAAACTCTAGAAGCCCACCTCATGGTGACATGAGGCTTTGGGGGGACATCCGGACACAAATCATAACAGGGGGTAATTTCCTACATACACCAACTGTGATAACTTTTGTCACCCTGCCATTGCTTGTATCCTAAACACCCTACTGAAATCAGTTCCATTACTTCCTAGGCTGTTGGCTAAGATCAAGGATAAACTGAGCTCCACCAGTTTCTGTCCCTACTCTTTCTTCATAGCATTGAGAAAGAAATCATATGATGTGTCAGCAATACCCTAGGCCACGGCTCGCCTGTTTCTATGTACACAACCCTTCTCTCAACTGTTAAACAAGATGTAAAATTTTCCCTACAGATGGGCTTGCACAAATATCCCCTCAGAAAGCACTCATCTCCAGTCACCTCCAGCTCAATATAAGCAAGATAAATTAACAAATCAATAAGAAAAACCTTAATTTCAGCCTCATCTAGTATTAATGTCTTTTCAACAATATTTGGAATTATTTCATTTTTTTGTCCTGAAAGTCTACTCAAGAACATAGTATCGTCTCTATAAAATCCCTTGACAATTTCCATATCCACACTGGTCTCTCCACATAGGAAAAGCTCTGCCTCATTCACCTAACCAT
This sequence comes from Myocastor coypus, assembly GCA_004027025.1. Lineage (NCBI taxonomy): Eukaryota > Metazoa > Chordata > Mammalia > Rodentia > Myocastoridae > Myocastor > Myocastor coypus. Next base: position 68,233 of record PVJA010007165.1, on the reverse strand, counting down.
GTTGTTCCTCTTCTAAATCCACATATAAAATGTTAGCTTGTTCCTTGTCAAAATATGTGCTTATTTCATTTGTAAAGTTCATGTATGTGTGTGCACCTTTCTGTACCCTAGTGTCAATGTTATTCACATAATAGAGATTACACAAGATAGTAAAACTTTTGTAAGGATGAGCTGAAATGCATGTAAGTAGAAGCCCTGTCACTGCCTCTGTCACCACTAACAAATGATCTTGCGTCCTCACAAGGATAGGAAGTTTCCGCTGTGCAGCTCATTGTTCCTGGAACTGGCATCTATACCTGATGCATCGTTGAACTCCTTCCCAACACATCTGCTGAATCCAGCTCTGCTGTACACATCGCCATGAAAGGCAGTATCCATGCACTGAAAGGGTGGATAGAGGTGACATTTCTCTTCCCTTGCAAAGTTGTATGTAACAATGTAGAAGGCCAAAAAAGTGGGGACTTGGGAATCTGGTTTGGCTCCTAACTAGCTGTGTAGCCTTGAGCAAGTCACTTGACATTCCTGCTCTTTGGTTTTTCTCATTGTGGAAATACTAGACAATAGAGTCTGTGAATCTCAATACAGCTCACAAGCAGAATGCTAGAGATCCAGGTGCTAACACCTTAGCATCAGGGGTAGATTGAATATGGAATCACTTTCTAAAGTGCTCAGAAGACAAATGAGAGGAAAAGAAAGGTGAGGGGCAGAAGCTAGTATCTAATGAGCTCTACTAAAGCAACCACAGCCCTGCTTTGCCTATGTGGATTATGCAGAGCCAGGATTGATGCGGAAGGTTCCAAATGGTGCCACTTGACTTTCCCTCAAGCAAGGTACCCTGGGAACAGTCCCTTAACAGCAGGCACCATGGCCCTTCACCCTAGCTCCCCAGGAGAGTTGCTTAAACCAAGAGTCCAGGTTCACTGTGAGGGGGGTGACATCACAACCCTTGAATCTTCAAACTGAGGCCTATTTAAAGCAACTTTCAGGAGGGAACTTGGCTCATTGCTTGGCCTTGGCCTGTCGTAGAAATACCAAGTGGTGGTTTTAGCTCCCTCCGTGGCTTCATGCATGGGCCACAGCCAAAGGCAGATTTCCGGCCCTATCAGAGCAATTATTTCACAGGACATAATAAGTCCCTGGTCTGATGTTCCTTTTATTTCCATTACGATCTCATTCGATCAGCTTCTGAGCGCAGTGACAAGACTTGACTTCCTTCCCTTGAGAGCTCTGTCCACTGTCTGGTCCTTCCTGCTTAAAAGAAATTTTTACTAATGGTTACGGTACTTTTTCTTCCTTAGCTTTAGGCCATAGGTCCTGGTCTCACCATTCTGCAAGACACTGACTAATTAATCTCTCTTTCTCATTTCTTGAAGGTATTTACAGACTGTGGTCACTTACCCCAGCCTTTCTTTGTGAGGCTACAAATGATTTCTTCAGTTGCTCCACCCAAATGTGCTCTTCCAACATTCATATCATTTTTGTGGCATTTCTGCTACTTCCTTTACATTTTATTTCCTTCTTAAACTGTGGAGATGTGAATCTCAGTTAACTTTCCAGATGTAGTTAGAATCTTCTGAGGTGAGGCAGAATGTGGCAATTCCCCATCTCTACCTCCTGCCTAATGCCCTTTCTTCAAAATCGAATTAGCCTTGGCATGCCAACCCTGTCTAGCTAGCCATTGACTCTTTACCTTTGGTGGTTTTCAGACTCACTGGCTCTGCACTCAGCTGTGCTGTTGTTTGGATTTTGGCCTTTTGCAACCCTGCCTAAGTGGAGAGCTTTCTGTTTATCATGACTATGTCTCATCCTTGGCCCATGGGTCCTATTTCTATTTCTTCCTAACTTTACTTGAGGGGTGTTTATCTGGCTGGCTTATAAAAATCTAGTGCAGATGTCCCTCTGCTTACAATGAGACTCCCTTCTGATAAGCCATTGCAAGCTGAAAATACCTAAGTAAAACTACATCAAATATACCTAAACCCATGAATATCACAGCCTTGCTTAGCCTACTTCAAATGACCGCAGAGCCCTGACATTACCTATAGCTTGGCAAAGTCATTTAATGCAAAGTGTATTTTATGATAAAGCACTGAATGTCTCACATAATTTATTGAATACTATACTGAAAGGAAAAAGTACAATACTAGTAGTAACCTTTTGAACCATTAGAACATTTAAAAAAAAAATCTTACACTGAATCCTTGTTGATGAGGGAACCATCTATATAGCTGAGTATCAGACAGTGCTCTCAGAAAGCATCTTTGTGCATTGTGACAAAACCATCTCACAATGGGCATTATCTGTGGCCCTCTCAAAGCACCTCTTTCTAACATCAGGGACAGCTGTGTGTGGTCTCAGCTCTGGGTTCTGGTTGCATCATGGTGTCCTAGCTAGAGGATCCTGAGTCCCTAGACCTATCCTCACCAAGACAATAGTCACTTGCCTCGTGTGGCCATTTAAAGCAAAAGAAATTAAATTGATCAATAAGTCCACTAGGGCATGTAGTTCAGGGTAGAGCACTGGACTACAAATAAATTCACTGAAACAAAATGAACTAAAACTAAATTTCAGTTCAACTCCCAAGTTTCACCAGCTCTAGTTTGAACACTTGGTTGCCACAGAGAGAGTGGGTACCATATTGGACAGTATAAACATGGGCCACTTCTACCTTCCCTGAGGGGATAGTGCTGCTCCAGGCATGGGGTCCCGCTGCCCCTGTTCTTTCTGCTCCATAGACCTCACCACAGGCAGTAGTTCTCTTTACCTCTTGCGCTCCACTGTCAGCTGTCATCAAGCTATTCCTACATTTCCCTACAGGAATCCTGTAGGGATTCCTCACTTCCCTACAGGCTCTCTAGGAATCCTGATGTAAGCCAAGCCTTGGACCCAACTCTGGGCACAAGCAGTGACTCAGGCACCGTCCCTGCTTACATGTAGCTTCCATTCTGAGAGAGGAGACAGTGTTCAATTATATGTCTAACAATGTATCGAGGAAGAGCTCTAAAGCAGCGAGCAGAGGGCACAGATGACCTGGAGACTGGGTGGTCAGAAAAGGCCTCTCAGAAGAAGACACACGTGCAGAAATTTGAACAATGACACATGAACCATGTGATACTTCAGAAGAAAAGAGTGCAAAGGCCCTGGGGTAGGAGTGAGCTTGCCATATTTGAAAAGTACAACAGCTCATGTGGCAGGAGAAGGGTAAGGAAGAGGGAAAGTGGTACGGGAAACCCAGCTTTCTTGGCACCGGAAGTTTATGCCACTTGAAAGGCACTCTCTTATTCCAGAGAAAATAAGATTAAACACGGAAGATTGAGGGTCCCTCCCCAATTGTGGAAAGAGCCTATAGAAAAAAGGTGCTGTACAACCTGGACTTCACTTGTGGCACACTGGTGTGGGCCACTTGCAGGGTAAGAAAAGAGCAAAGGGGTCGCTGAGGACAGATCTGGTAGGGTCTCAGAGGCCGTGATAAAGACAGGAAGTCCCAGGAGGAAGTCTTGAGTGGAAAGGGCAAGACTGTGAATTCCATTGTGAAAAATGTCTGATTTAGGCTTTCTCTGGCTTCTGGGTGGGAAATTGACAAGGAAAACAGGAACCCCACTGGGCAAAGGAGGAGAGGAATGGCTGTGTCTGAGGGTGCATGGGGGTGGGAGGTGACATCGACTGAGTCCAAGAGTCAATGAGAAATCCCCAGACTATTTTGTAGGCAGAGTCTCCAGAACTTTTGATAGGGAAGGTGAGAGAATCCTATGTTTAGAGTTAGAAAAGGCAGGAGAAAGGTAGCAGAATTTACCAAGATGGTAAACCACCAAGCTTAGAGGAGAGAGTCAGGACTGTGAGTGAGGTGGATGAGGGCGCATCACGTTTTTGACGGAAATGGCCATAAACCTTTGTTCACCAAGCGTGATCACAACTTCTATGAATTAAACTTAAAAAATGTAGTATGAGATCCAGCCAAATAGCTCAGCAGATTATAGTGCCTGTAAGCAGGCACAAAGGTGGGGGGTTTGGTCCCTGAGCCTGCTGTGCCAGCTCCTCCAACTGCCCAGGACACACTGAGACTGCAATTAAGACTCGGTGTAGTGGTGCCCACCTGTAATCCCAGCTCTTGGGAGGCTGTAAACAAGTGGATCACTACAAGTCCAATCTAGTAGTGAGATCCTGAATACCCTGTAGACCCTTCCATATATATATATATATATATATATATATATATATATATATACACACACACACACACACACACACACACACACACACACACACATATTACAGTGAAGGATAGTTGCTGTTAATCTCCCCCCAAACACTCTCTTTGCTTCACGTACTCTTACTGCATCATTCCTGCCACTTTCTGAGGCAGTTCTGGGAGTCCTCCTCTGTGAGTGCCTTCAGGACAATGAACGATGAGCCATCCACTGGGGAGGCAGGCTGGAGGAAACACTACCGCACATCCTCACCTGCCTTAATCACTGGACCCGGTGCCCTGCAACCTCTGGCTCTTCCCACAATTCAAAACAAACCACAAAGGTAAAAAATCAGAATTACTTCAGGCCATGAAAAAGCCAAGGTGGGGCAGCCAAAGACACTCACAAAAGGGGGCTTTTAGAACACCTTCAGAAAGTGGCAAGCATGATACCATGTGTTTTCAAAGCAACAGAGGGTATTTTAAGGGGGATTAATAATGATGTGTCTTTTACTGCAACAAACTTTATTTCTTGATTTCACTTTTTATTTTAAAGGAAAAAAGCAATACAAATATAACATTTCAGAATTAGACAGGAAATTGATGATAGTTATATTGCATATTGTTATCTTCAAAGTAGTTGCTCAAATGACCAGATATAGGCAAGCAAAACTGGCCAAAAAGCATAAGCACTAACTGTTCCTCTCAGTGAACCAATAGAAATTAGTAGTACAGTTATCTTAGCTATTATGTGTGTGTGTATATATATATAATACATATTATACATAATGCATATTATATAATATATACCTATTATATAATATAAATGCATGTATATTTACCCCTCCCTTCTTTTCTCCTTTCCCCATCCCAGCTGGGAGTCCAGTTTTTCAGCACACATTCACTGTCAAATCCCAATAAACTACCATGGCCCTGGTATCTACTCATTAAATACTTGGTGAATGAATGAAAATCAAGTGAAAACGAGTGAATTCCTACGCACTGCCTTCCTGGTCCACGCGGGCTTTACACAGCCTCACCTGTCACGACTCTTGAGTTTGGTATCCCAGAGGTGCTAGAACAAAGACCCATGTGTGCTTTGTGTATGAGCACCTGGCATGTGCAAATGCGCAATCTGGGAACCAGCATATCCACCCCTGATACTGATGGTAAATAGCAAGGACGCTGGTCCACAGGTATCTCGTAAGAACAAGTCACTGACGGCATGAGAACGGAAGCCACTGCAGAAGACAGGTGACTGGGCGCAGCCTGTCTATCAGAGGCAGGCAGTGGTGCTCTGCTCAGTGGAAATGGTCTTCCGAATCTGTGGCATTCAGACCTCTGCGTGAACAACGAGGAAGAGTCGACGCAGCTGTTGCCGGAAGTCACTCTCCTGACCTCTCTCCAGACCCCAATGCAGAATTACGTGCTCCTGATTCCATTCAAGCCAAAGTGGGCCTTACGGGTTCTGCCCCAAAATGTACCTCATGTTCATCCCCTTCTCCCCTCCGCCTTCCCGGCACACGGTCTAAGTGCAGACAGCTTTTCCCCGGTCTCATCCAACAGCCTCCTAAACTGCCCCCCACGCCCCACCCCCCGGACGCCTCCCATTCTGGTTCTCTCTCTCTCTCTCTCTCTCTCTCTCTCTCTCTCTCTCTCTCTTTCTTTCCTTCGTTCTTTCTTGTATAAACACAGCTTGGGAGCCAAACAAGATTTAAAACATGAGATTTCCAAAGGTGAATTTTAAAGGTACTCAGAGGGAAGAAGGCAGTGGAGAAGGTCCTTCTCAAGTTTAGCACAGACCCTTATGTTAAGCACCTTCAGCCCAGCTTGGGCTGCAAAGGATTCTTGAAGAGGGGCGGAAGGAAAGACTGAGACTGCGTTGCTGCTTCTTTTTCCTATTCAAGACGGCCCTCGGATGCTTTTATTCTTAGTGATGCCGTTCTACTGTGGCTCCGATATTGTTATACAAGCTCGTCGTTTCATGCTCTATTCGCCTTATGAATCTTCTAACCCGACCTCTCTCAGATGAAAAAAAGAAATGCTACGGGTCTAAATCTATCTGCTATCATCTGCAGCAGGGTAATTCTTACCCTAGGGCCCCAAACCCTCATTTCGCATGGGCTAATCCGAACCTCTTTGGGAAGCAATGCTATTTCCTTTGCTACCTGGTCTGGCGATGTTCTGAGCCCCAGTTATATTTAGGCAGTGGAGGGGAAAAATAGGGATATTAACCTCTAACACTGATGAAAGTAATAGCCACAATAAAATCGGGATGAAAAACGCAGGGGTAGTAATTATTCAGCTCTACCTTACCCCAAAGGAAATAGTTCTCAGATAAAGCCCTGGAAATTTGTGCAATGGTCCCTCCACTTGGGGCTTTATAGGCAGGTGTAGGGGTTTCTGGGAGGCGAGGGGAATTTGCTGGAGCCTCAGACAGTATGTCATTAAGTGATGGAGCCCCCAGCAGAATCCTACGCCTCTCTCTCTCAATTCTGTAGAGGCTGAGAAATCCAGGATGCAGGTTCCTGGAGCTACTTCCCTCCTCTACTGGCAGCAGCCTAGGGTGGAAAATATACTAGGCTATATTTCAAATAACCTAAACCAACTGGCAAAAAGTACTAAATTCTTGCTTTTGTGTCTGGCTCTTAAATTCCTGCAGACCTGACTTAACAGACAAGAGAGGGTCATAAAACTGAACCTGTGAAACAAAAATAGACCTTTCGGGACTTCGAATACGCGCGCAGCAGGGGTGCCAAAATCGCTTTCATTTTTTCATGTTTCAAGTCGTGTTGCGCTTCCTCCACATGCCCCTGTGTAGGTGCAGGCGCCGGGAAGGGGTGTCTTTCTTTGCACCACGTGTCTGTCGGGACATGCGTGGGGTCCAAGAGCTTCAGCTCGGAGGGTGCCATCTTTATGTAAGACAACAACCCGACCTTTCTGCAACCTTTCAGCTTCCGTAATTAATTTCAGGTACCTGAGACCGAGTCTCGGTTCTGCTCACGACTCTTAACTGCTGGGGTTGAAGAGGGCTTTCTGCTCGGAGGTTTCCTCTTTCAGAAATCAAATAATTTTGATCTTTAAAAAAATACACAAGTGCCTTCTGGCTATCGATGACAGGGAGTAGCAATAATAGCAAATAATAATAGTAAAAATATGCAACCGCGTTAATGCCAGGGACCTGGGGATGCAATAGACAGAAATGAAATTAGAGGGGAAATCATGATATTGCTGAAGTGCTCGAGTGCCGCTCTCACACTAAGACCAAGGGGATTGGGATAAGGTAAAGTTAATTGCATTTCCAGATGACAAACCTCTCACCTCTGAACTGAATGGCTCTTTATAAAAGCTATCAGTAATAAACTGTAAATCTCAGCCATGATTGCAAATAAAGGTCATCCCTTTCATGCTGCCACTTTCCTGGGCCTTATTACATTCCTGCCTGAACCATTCTCGCTTCTTAAGGTGTGCCAGCTGTCCATATAAGCAGTCAGCGTGGCTTGCTGTCTTGATTTTTTTTAAGGCGTGATATTATCGGATTTACATCCTTGCACATTGTGCAACTGAAATGGGCCAATCCCATCCTCCTGGAAGAGAAGGCAGCATTCAGAAGGAGGATGAACCATCATCATCTTCTCCCAGGATGCAAAGGAGGTCCTGCGGCCCCATATTTCACAGCCCACCATAGCCAGGCTTCGTAAGAAGCGCTGCACGCCATCTAACACATTGATTTTTAATGACGGTGGGCCTAACACAATTTTCTCCAATGCATGTAGAATAAGGAACTTGACTCCTCCTCACTGCCTGGATCGACGAGATTCGAGATACATATGAGATTCTCCTGTAGAAAGCTAAAGTAAATTTAAACTTAATACAATTAAGAAATTATTTATCCCTTTCTATTACATAGACAACATTGCCTCGAAAGTCCCCTTGTACTGGCACATCTCTTAATGGCAGTGGCTGACAGTTGATGGTTATTTATTCTGTACCAGTTATGGTGCAAAACACTTAGCACACTGCCCCTCAACTCATTCTGACTCTGACTAGTGCTGGTGACCATGTCATCTCCATTTGGCAGGTAAGGAAACTGAGGCTCAAGAAGGATGTTAACCTGGGTTTTCCATGAGTGCAGGTGGCAAGGGAAGAATTTATTTTCGTTAGCTGCAGGAAGCCTCAGACGTCCTGGAGGGGACACAAAGACTGAGAGCTCCCACAAGGCAGAATACTGAGGCTGTTCTGCAAAAGGTTGAATACTGAGTTTATTGTGGAAGGTCATGCCCAGGAATGGCCCATGCAGGACAGGGGACTTGGATGTACCAAACACTCCCAAGAAGCAACTCTTCTCTTGGAGATGCAGTGCATGCCCACCACCCTACCATCCAGAAGTGCTAGAAAATAAAACCAGTCTGCAATGGAAAAGGAAACAATGCCAGCTCTGCTTTTAGGCCAGTCACTTGTCCTTGTACATCTATGTAATCCCCACGCAATAGGTAAAATATCAGTTCTGTGAGACTTTAGTTTCTCTACCAATTTCTCTCTCTCTCTCTCTCTCTCTCTCTCTCTCTTTATAGAAATAGTTGTGTTAAAAATCAGTGATGAGAGTACTTTGTAAAATATTCCAGTGACTGGCCCTTGAGAGACAGAAGCAAAGGTATGCTCTCCAGTGTTAAACTATAGTTAACTATTTTTAGAAATCAGGGAAGCTCTTAGTGAGAACAAATACTATTTACTCAGAGTGACAGCTGTTTCCCATGCACTTGCCTTTGCACTGTGTACCAAGATTCACAAAGATCTCAAACACCTTGTTCTTGCCTTCCAGGAGCTTTCATCTCATTTATGAAAATAAAACAGTCAGTAAGACAGCAACGTAGGATGTCATTGATAGTTTAAAAAGAATATTAGAAACCATGTGAATATAAAAATAATGGCCAACAATAAGTTCCCAGGCTCAACTAAGTGAAGAGCCTTCATGTTGGGAAGCCTTTCACAGGTAGAGGAAAGTGCGGAATTCTTCTTCTGTGGAATATTAGCCATAAAGTTTCTAAATAGGAAATTCACTGGTGAGTAGGAAATGACAAAAGCCACCAGCAGGCACTGGGGATAATAGCTAGAATTAAACGTTTCCTGTGAACATCTGAGACTTCCTGGCTGTAGATCAATTTCTGAATATCCTCAACCTTCCTCAGGGAGTCCACATGAGACAGCTATGCAGAGTAGGATGCAATAACCAACAGCTTCCATTAGGAACACAAACCTAGTACATGGCTATAGCATTCCGGAGTGTCCCAACATCTTCAAAGCTACACCTTAAGAATTCTTGAGTGGCTTTTGTTCCTTCTTATTTAAGCTTATATTCACACATGCAAAACCACCAAAGTAAAATCAGTGAATATAATAAGGCTATATGGGGATGAAAAACAATCTAACTATGATGACCCAAAATTTTGTTCTGTTAGGGGTGAATATAATTCACTTTTAAAGATGACAAAAATTACAACTATGAAGAAGGATCACAAGAAGAGGAAGGAGGAGGAGGAGGAGAAAAAGGAGTAGAAAGAGGAAGAGGAGGAAGAGAAGAAGGAGGAGGAGAGGATTGAGGAAAAGAATGTTTTACCTTATTACTCTGGTATCTGATTAAGGAGAAAGAGATTCTTGGACCCAAAAAATGAGGTTGGCCTATCCTAGGTACTAAACTCCTATGAAGTTAGTAAACTGTCTCACTGTATCATATCTGCCATAGGCAAAGTGTAAGTCCCACGAAGATGAAGAAAGCTCTCATTAGTAAGGTCCTCAAATGTAGCCATGTCCTATATAATGATGCTTTGAATGATGCTGAATCACATATATAGCATCTCTCCACAAAATTGTAATGGAGCTAAAATATCTCCTATCTTCTAGGGTTGTAGCCAATCCTCATGTCATGATGCAACCCATTATGCATGTGTTTGTGATGCTCATATACACATGTTTCTGTGCTACAAGTGTTATAAAAACACAGAATGTACAATTAAATATGGTACATAGCATTTGACTCTGTTCCTGGTTCATGGGACCAGTTTCTTATACTGTGTATTGTTACTGTGACAGGTACTCGCTCTACCCAGAAATATACCGGCAGCAATCTCACACATCCCTTGTTTACCACATCTCTCAATTGTGTCAAGAAGCCAGAGTGGATGATTGACCTCTGCCTGCTAGGTTTGTATAAGAGCACTCCATCATGCTCACACAATGGCAAAATTACCTAACAACACATTTTTCTGAACATGCTTACATTGTTAGGCAACATACAACTACAGTTCCAAAACTGAAACCCATGCCCGAAAAACATGGGTCAACAGCAAAATCAGAGCCAATGTTACACTTTCGTTGTGCAAAACAAAAGTCACATTGAATGAAACAATGACCCTCTGACTTCCTGAAACTTTTCCCTCTCACTTGACCTCTGAGTCAGCCATCACGAACTCCTACAAGCAGCAAAGCTCATTCCAGTGGCCTTCTGATGCAGGCTTGTCTTTTTCTGTTAATTTCTTCCACTTAGCAAATAATTTTGTACTTTAAAACTGGATATGTACATAGACTGCCTGTCATAGAAGCACAACATAACTGCTAAGTGTTGTTGCCAGTCAAAGGCTGATTTTTTTAGACACCTATTTGCTATTTACAGGGAAGTCCCTGAGTGCACATGAAAGGTATTGTCAGTTACTCAATAGCAATAATAACGAAGAATCCTTGCCTGCAAAAACCACAGGTTTTGTTTATTCCCTATTAAAAGCATTAGCAGTGATTATGATGAACAAATGAGAAAGGCATCCTTCTGGGTGAATGATGGGGAGATTAATATAATTTGGGAACTTTTGAGGAATCATGGGTACAAAGCTAGTTATTTTATTTAACACTGCACACCTCATTGCCTGAGCAATAGAACACTTTGTATAAACCTAGAATCATGATGCATTTGTGAGTTAGTCTTATGCTTCTCAAACTTCAACATGCACCAGAACTCTGCCTGAAATCTTAGTAGGGTCCTAGTCCCAAAGACTATCACTGAGCTGCCCTGGGTAGGCCTGAGAATTTGCATTTCTAACAAGTTCCCAAGAAATACTGTTACTTGCCTTAGAATCACATTTTGAGAAGCAATGGTATATTAAGGGCACCATAAACTATGGCCCACTGTTTGCTTTTGTCAATAAAGTTTTATTTGAGTACAGCCAGTCACAATCATTTTCATATCATCTATAGCTGTCCATACTACAGTGGTACAGTTATATTGTTGCAATAGAGTTTTTATGACCAACAAAGTTGAAAGTATTTACTATTTGGCACTTTACAGAAAAAGCTGCTCACTTCAGTTGTAGATTATAATCAGTCAGAGGCACTTAGAACAGGAAGGAACACCTTTTACCTGATGCCCCATTTGATAAATGAAGAAGACTTGCCCATGAACTTGAGAAAATCCTACAAGTGACCCTGGGTAGGATGCCTACTGGCCAGTTCAGGGTCCTGGCCACCAGAAAGGCCTTCTTTGGTCAGGACTCATGCTTCAGATGTGCAGTTGGCAATTGGTTCAGTGTAAAGGCAATCTAACCCAACAGTTGAGTGTCCCGCTGACAGATCTGAACCTTGAGGCCTAGGCAGAGGTCAAGTCTGAGCCTCTGTTTTGCTAACTTGGTGACCCAAGTGCTAATATATGACAAAGTAACCAAGGGTTCAGTGACCTCAAATTTGTTTGAAATCACAGTCCTTTTGCGAATTCACTGGTAGTCAAAGTCCTTCTACCCTAGCAACATGCATAACACTCATAAAATTTTTTCCATGAATAATGAGGAGGCTGTTATTCCTGGAGGCCCGCTCATATGCAGCAACTGTAAGGACTCTAATTTCCAATCTAATGAGTTGAGGAAACACAAGGCCCACTCTCTCTGTCATCCTTCGCCTTCAGGAATGTGCCCAGTGCTGATGGACTACAGCCACTTGCTGACTATCCATGGCTCTTCTTGCAAGCAGACAGGGTCAAGCAGATCTGAAGACCAGGCTCTGAGCCACAGAAACAAAGGTTGGGCACTTGACCTCCTGGTTTTATCCTTCTTTGTAATAATGGAGACCCTGTGTCCCAGGTCCCTCTCAAGATGGTAGACCTGAGAGGCTGAGTTCCTGAATCTGTGTGTGGAACATGCATCTCTCCACCACTGAACTGAGGCGAATATGCACTGTAAACTGGGAATAATCTTTTATTGTGTTAAATTTCTGCAAATTGAGAGTTGACCCACTATCACACCAGTACCTAACCTCTTCTAAGACAGTGGGTACATTTTGAGAATACTTTATGTGAGTTTATGGGACTAGCTTGTCTCTGAGTTTTAGACTGTGGGGTGGGATGAAAGTGTGAGTTTCCAGGGAGAGGAGTAGACCCTCTCTCCCCTCTAAGTGCCATGCATTCACTTCAGCTGCCACAACAGCAGGCTGTGGGTGGCTCACAACAGTACACCTGGCTAAGGACAGCTGCCCCTGGATAGCACCTGCATCCAAGATGAGTTAACTTGAGCTTTCCAAGCCTCCATCCCTTTGGGACCATGTCAGCCCTGAGACTCCCCCCACCCCCACCCCCCAGAGGACCAACAAAGGCCTCTGTGGAAGCCACATCTCCATTCAGCTCCTTCCTTGACCCAATCCCACTTCTCTGCTTCTGCAGTGGTCTCGTTACCAGGGGCATTTCTCCCAAAACTCTGGTGCACACTCTTTCTAGGGAGCGCAACCCAGGAAAAACAGTTGGGATAAGAAGGAAAGGGCACTGAGGGCAGATAACAATCATTTTTTGTTTTTGCTTAGTTGTTATGGGGACACAGTGGGAGAGAAAACTGTAGAACAAAGTTTGTACCTGTAACATGTGGGGCACTGTCATCTTTCCACTAAGAGACTGTCTTAGTTACTCTTTTCTCATTGCTGGAACAAATACCTGACACCCAAATGAAGGAGGGATAGGTTTATTTAGCTCACAGTTACGGGAGGTTTCAGTCCATACTCAGCCGGTTCCGAGGCAGACTGGCACATGGCAGAGAGCCGCAGTTCGTGGCAGCAGAACAATTGCAATAGAGACAACAGAGAGTCTGTCTCTGTCTCTCTTTTATTACATTCAGGCTCTCTGCCTCAGGCCACATCCATAATCCCAGCGGTACTAAAACACATAATCCCAGTGGATCATGAGTTAGTCTCAAACTCCAGAAGTCCCTGCCCCATGACTGCATGAGGCTTTGAGGGGACAACTAGATACATACCATAACAGAGACTGATGAATTATTCATTCAGGCCTATAGGACTTCTAGTTGCTAATTAACTATAAATCAATCAATGATGTTTATTACAAATAACAATAACTGATAGTTACTTGAATGGTCATACCTGTATGGATACATCAGCTCATTTGATGTTTGCAACAATCAGATAAAACATCATTATTATTGCATTTTTCCAGGTGTGGAAACTAAAAGTTAGATCACCTACTCTCAAGGTCATGCAGCTAATAAGAAGATGAAGGGCTGGCCAAATAGTTTAGCAGATTAAAGCACCTGCAAGAAGACACAGTGGCCAGGGGTTTGATCCCCAGGCCTTCCATGCCAGCCCCATCCCCAGAAAGTGCTGAGATGGAAACTGAGACTGGGCATGGTAGTGTGCACCTATAATCCCAGGTCTTGGGAGGCTATAAACAGGTGAATCACTACAAGTCCAACCTAGCAGTAAGAACCTGAACACTGTGTAGACCCTTTCCTAAAATACAAAAAGAAGAAGAGGAGGAGGAGAAAGAAGGAGGAGGAGGAGGAGGAGAAATAAGGAGGAGGAGGAGGAGAAAGAAGGAGGAGGAAGAGAAAGAAGGAGGAGGAGGAGGAGGAGAATAAGAAGAAGAAGAAGGAGAAGAAGAAGAAGAAGAAGAAGAAGAAGAAGAAGAAGAAGAAGAAGAAGAAGAGAAGAAGGAGGAGGAGGAGGAAGAGGAGGAGGAGGAGGAGGAGGAGGAAGAGGAAAAAAACCTGGGCTATCCAGATTATCCAAGGTACTGAGTTTCACTTTATCCTAGGTATTGATCAGCTAGCTACATCTCTACCAGGCTAATTCTGGTCTCAGAGGAGTCACCTGCCCAAGTAGAAATGTGTTTAAGAAGCAAGAAAAAGGGGCAGATGGAAGAAAAACAGGCAGGAGTGGTTGGTTTTTATATAGGTAATATTCACAGGAGTCATTTCTTATTCTCATTGTGAAAGTGGGGATGTGAAGAGTGACTGGAAGAAGACTGTGGACTGTCGGGGAGAGTATGGCTGGCAGAAGAAAGGTGACAGGCTAGCATTTGGGCCCTGGAGCCATGCAGATTTCTGCGACTTGAGCCAATTATTTAGTCTCTCTAAACTTCAATCTCTTCATCTGTACAAAGGGGAAGAAAAGAATCAGCATTCCAGGACTAAGAAGACTGAATGAGAAAATTTGTATCAAGCATTTGACCCAATGGTGGGAGCCCAGCAAACAATAGCAGTTCTTAAAAATCTGGTCTCTTTCCCTCAACCATGACAAGATAAAAAATAAATAAATAAATAAACAGAAAGACAGATTCCCTCTTCTAGAGTTGTTTTATAAATTCACTTCTAAGGTTACTTCTAACACTACTCCCACAGTTTTTAAAAGCCAAACTGTTCTGTAAGACATCGAAATAGTGGGCCATGGTTCATCCTCTTCACTCCTAATTCTTCTTCCTCAAGAAAGCCACTTTGAACTCCTTTAGTTTGTCTTGAATTTGCCTCCCTGTTTCTAACTAATCTGCTTCATTGATGTTTCTGTTTTTGTCATATTTTGTTTCTGAGAATTGAGCCCAGGGCCTTGCATATGCTAAGCACACTCTACCACGGAGATATACCCCCAATCTATTGTTGGGTCTTTGTTCTCTTTGTCTTTTAAATATCATCTCCTGATCTTATACTGAAGAAAATGAAAATCCAAATCTCTTACAACCCGTAAGCACACCTTGAAAGTGCATGTACCATTGTCCTCATACCCATGGTTACATAACAGTTTTTTGCTTTATCAATATCTGCTGATTACATTGTGTTTTTCTATATAAATATTATTCACACACAGGCCTTATCACTTTTTAAAGTCACAGTTATTTTCTTGTAAAATTTTCTGGTTTTCTGAAAGTTAGTGCCACCCTCATTTTTTCACTTTCTTGGTCTTCTACATGTCTGCTATTTTTTTTTTATCGCTATACTCTCTTCCCTATTTATGCAAATAGTCAGCATTATCTATCCTAATAGTTTTGTTTTTCTTTTGAGAGACATCCAGTCTATCCTGTTGCTGGGAATTGGACTTGGTTCCTAGTTTAAGCCCTCTGCCCAGCAGTGGTCCCGGCACGACCCTTCACCATCATCGTGAGAATTCTATTTGCCTCTCACCTGCTGAATCATCTACTCCCTGCATTCCTATGCCTTGTTTGACTGTTCCACTGTTATCAGTAAAGACACTGGGGAGGTAAGCCGTGCCCTTGTGCTTAGCAACTGTTTGGCTCATCCTTAAATTCTACATTGGAAATAATTTTTATTGTTTTCCAGTTTCCAGAGCATCTGTCAGGAGCACTGGTGCCACTCATATTGCCGACCCCCTCTCCTCTCTGAATGTTCTAATCTTTATTACATGAAATGATTGCCATATTTTATTGTCAGCTGTATTTACCTGCAGGGCATTTTTCATCTTAAATGATCTTTTAAAACATAATCTTTCTTTCATTTTTAGGAACATGGCATCTTCTGTTCTCTGAGTACCTTGATTTTTGTTTTTGTTTCCTTTTCCTCTCTGTACCATTTCTTATTGCTCTGAGTTCATTTTTCTCTTATTTTTTTTCCTGTCATCGTGGTAAATGTTTCCTTCAAATGTCTGGAGGAAATAAGGCACATTAAAAGGTTCCTAGGACCTTTGTATGGTGTCGGTGTTCTCTGAATTCAGAAAGAGACTAGGTTGCTTCTCTGAGATGTTGGCTGATAGCATCTCTGGACCCTTTTCTTGTAGAGTTGACATTTTCCTTTAAAAAAACTCCTCTCATCTCCAGCTGGGAGTGACAAGTCTGGCCAATAATATTCTCCAAATCAGTGGCAGATAATGCCAAGGCGGTCCCATTATCCAGTCTGCAGAATTTATTTAATCCCTACATGTGTGTGGGATAGCATCTTTGACTCAGCTGTTGCCAGCATCCCTGTTCATACCCTCCAGAGTCCTGAGCTTCTAAAAGGAAAGAGGTCTTCACTTACACAGGGTGACATAGTCTTGGATCAAGTATCTTTTCTGCCGTTTCTAACCAGCTGTCCTATACCAAGCCCTACCATAGCCATGCTCATATCGACACGGAAAGTCAGTGCCTCCAATAGCCAAATTTTCATGTTCCAGTGCCTGGTATTAGCTCAGTTCTTGATACTCTGTTTTTGGAATGTAATTCCATCTTCTTGTCATCCCCTAAATTGGTGGCCATCAATTCAGTTGTTTTCCAGCTTTTAGAACTTGTTGCTATTTATCTGCCAATACTTCCTTTTGTATGCTTTTTATCCTTGGGATTTTATGCTTTTTTTCTACCTTCACTGTCATTTCAGTAAATCTAAGAGAGTACAGAGATAAACCCATGTGCTCAAGCTGCCATGTTTCTGAATTACATCTTCTTAGGAGATGGTCACCCCTACCACTTCGATCTGATCATTGGGGTACTTTCTCCTTGGAATGCTAACAAATGATCACCACTGATTTATCCAGAGCAATATCAGAGGGAAAAGCAACAGAATGGTGTAAACCTTTCAATAAAGCACAAGACATGCTATGATTAAAATGCACTCAGGAATCTGGATGGTGGGTGCAAGCACAGAATAATCTCAGCAAACGCCCTCAGGTGTCCCATTTCAGATGACTGAGGAAAATTGATAGCAACAATATAAGTAGTGTTAAACTACTCAGGACAGTGCGCAGCCTGACCTCTTCCAGGGTGCCTGGTTTCATCATCCCTCACATTTTCATGCAGTGTTGCCAATTTGGATGCAGCCTGGGTTCGTTAGGTATTCAGGCTGCATTTGTTTAGTCCTAAGAATGGAAGGGAGTAAGTTTCATGTAGCTTCATCTTAATGAAAGTTTATTATGTTGTAAATCTGATGTAATTTCAGGGGCTTGCTGCCTTGCCTGATGGATGAGCTATCTGGCCTAGGAATCATAAGGAGAGATTTCATAATGTCCTTACCACAAGTTCCAACACTGGATAGATCTGCTCTATAAATTCTCAGCCTAAACAGTCACCATTTTCTTAAAAATGGTGTGTAAACATGCGTATGCAATCCAACTAGTTTTTAATGTTTACCAGGACCCAGCTGGAAACAATCACACACATACAAATGGTCCAGCTGAGGAAAGAGACTATTTGCAGAGCTGTGATCTGGGTTTAAGGAAACCCAGAGGAGACAGACAGTGAAGCACCCTGAGCCAGTATTATGCTCTATCTGAAGATGCCACGGGATAGAGACATCACCAGAACCTTCTAGACGTAAAAGTTGCCAGACAAGAACTATGGTGTTTAGTAGAGAAAGGCAGCCAGTTCTGGTTCAGAGGAGAGGGAGCCACAGTGAAAATACCACGACCTCATTCTCCTCCTTTTCTTTATTACTTTTATAAGAAATAATGATACGACAGTTTCAAAACACGTTAGTAGTACATTCCCAATAATTGATACAATGCATATTGTTATCCCTGCAGTAGTTATACAGAGCACAGGATGTAGACATGATAATTTTTCTGATCATTGTTGGTACAAGAAATTTCTTTTCATTGAACTAAGAGAAAGTAGTATACATAGTTCAGTATTCCATAATCGCAGTGGGTTATTGGCAGAACTGGCAATGTCGGAAGCTGCTGACTTTAGCCTTTTAGCGCTCAGCATACTAATCTAGCTTTACATTTTATGCCTCGTGGTTAAACTTTTCTTCTGGGTAGTTAAGGGTAAGTCTATGGAGTCAAAGTTTTCCTATGAGACGGACCAAACTGCATGACAAAGGAAGGGTGTGTGCAAAGTTATCCTGCTGGGCACAGAGAAAACAGCAGAGTGTGAGACACCCAGTGCAGGTGACTGCAGGATTTTTTGGATACTCGACTCTTTCAGACAAAAAAGGAAAAATGGCAGAGCCAGGGTTAGTGGTAGATGAATTCCCACATTGCAAAGTGACTTTAAAAGAGGCTGCTAATGCCATCAGACTTTATTCCATTACTTTGCTGTGTTTGGCTTGCTTTGACCATTAAGCTGTGGACTCCTGGAAAACACATATTTGCATATAGAAATCTACAAAGGGTTGAATTAAATTTATAAAAAACATGCAAATAACAGGTCACCTCCAATTCTCTATCCACAAAATGGGAATATGGCAATGGGGAAAGAATCTCAATTTCATGACATAATTGGCTTCAAAGACTATGATCTGCATGTTCAATATACCCTGATGTCTGGAATAAAAAGCGCTAGAAGGCATCTTAGAAAGTATTGCTTTTACTGCTCCTATGATAAGTGTGTCAAAATAGGACCCCACGTACGGGGCACATTTGGGTGGCAGCAGAGCGGCAGATCTGGCCTGTAACATGCTGACAAGCAGCGACAGTGCAACCTAACCCTGGCCAGCCTATGGTCTCTGTTCCTTGAGCTTTAGAATGTTCTCCCTCTTTCTCTCTCTCTTGCTCTTCCTTCCTAAAGTGGACACCCAAGCCCTAGGCTACACAACCCACTGAGGTTTTATTATAAAATAAATTTCAAAATAATGGTTGCAAGTCTTGGAAGGAAAGAAGAAGATGAAAAAGAAGAACTAAACAAGGCCCTTTCCTCCTACTAAATGATAAATTAAAAGCAGCACTTCGCTGTTCTGCCTCATTTATTATTGCATTGCTCTCTTGCCGCTAGAGTTAAGGTTGTGTCAGCGTTTCCATTATAAACCCCTATTTTCAAGGGTTTATAATTCAGCCATAAAAACTGGCTCCGGGCTGAAACTTGCCATGCAAAAGGCGTCATTGTAGAACCAAACTTAGGGACAAATCTGGAGGTTGAGCAGGGCTGTGGTGCACTGGGATTAAAATAATAAAGAAATTGTCATAATTGGTGGACCTGCTTTCAAATTCCTACTGCGCCCTGGGTTCTTAGACCTTAGAATAATCTTATGGGTCCTGAAACACCAAGAAAAGAAAAAATGAAAGAAAATTAAAGCAAAGTTTAATTTATTTGCATTCCTGAAAGCAATCATTATAGGCACAATGTACACTAGATACAGGCACATACTAAAACTCTACTGGTGACTTATTTTTTTTTTTTTCTGTGTCTTCAATTTACATATTGCCACTGTTAGGCAAAAGCACATTCCAGATCTGTCTGTGCTGTAGCCACTTCTTATTTTACAACGACTCCTGTAAAAATGTGCAAAGAGGGATGTTTACAAGTCAGCCATCTCTGAGACAGAGCTCCGCAGTTCTGACCTTCGATGCCAATTCTACCATTCCGCCTCTCTTTCCACCCCAGAAGATTTGCTCTGCAAAGCAGTTGGCTACATTCTACTGCACCAACTCCAGAGAAATCCAGGCTGCCTCTGGACAGCACTTTGCTCTGCCCCCCATGCACACTTGAGGCCCAAAGATAAGTTAAACGGCCCCGTTCTGATGATGGCCATCAATCCACCCTGTAAGTTTATTTTTCAGACATGTTAAATAACATCCAAGAGGTCATTAGACAGACATCAACCTACAAGGTGGGCTGTTGAGCTTTGTGCCAGCAGTACTCAGCTGAAAACTGATTGCCTGGGCTTCTCCCAGAGGTCAGAAGTCCAGGGCACCCAGGATCCCCACAGGAGCAGAAGGGGGTTCACTTAACTGGCTTCAGGTATCCTCCTCACGGAGCCCAACATCCACTTTGATACCTGATGCAACAGACAGAGCTTTGAGGTTTCACTCCCCGACATGAAGCTAAACACACCGACTGCTGGTCCCCAACCGTTAGTGGATATCCTCTCTCACCCATTAGCAGAGTTTTTGATTCCCTAAGTCTGACACAGGCAGAGAAGTTGCATTTCTACAACCCCTTCCCCCCAGATGACACTGGTGTGGATGTTGGGGACCCTACAGGTAAACCACTTGTTTAGATCTTTCCAATATGGGTTATTGACAATAAAGGTGGGCTGTGATGTGGTACGGGTTCTAAGGCACTGTCTTCTCGGGGGGCTTTCAAAGTATTTGCAAATGAAGTCATTGGAGTTTGTGGAACCCTTGTAATGGTATAATGATCCAAAGTTTACAGATGGGAAAATGAAAGGCAAGAGCTTTGTCTAATGCCAGGTGATAAATCACTGGCAGAGACCAGATGAAGAATCAAAATTCCAGGCTCCCTAATTCCACATCCAGGTGTGTGCTGACCTACGCTGGCCAATGGGCCATTCTTCATAATATTAAATAACAACATGTGCTGCCCGCAGATGATTTTAAATAGAAGCATGATGTATTCAACATGCAGTATGAAAACAGACCGCTTTTACAGCCATACGCTATCAAGATCTACTTTATATATTCGTCTGCTTTTATTTCAGTCATTGGAAAGGATGCCTTAAGAAATGCAACTTGAGTCCAGGGGAATGGCCTCTTATTTCCAAAGGGAAGAGGGGTGGCCTTGTGAGTCTAATGTCATCACAATAAAGCACGCCAAGAAAAATTCCACCAAAACATCTAGGCAGCAATAAACATGATCTTATCTCACTGCAGCCATGGAGAAAGAAGCTAGTGATCCTAAATCACAGGAGTAATGTGAGGTGGAAAAGAAAAGGACAACTGTGGACAAAATAAGAGAGGGAAGTTTTATTAATTCTAAATATGCTTTCCCTGTTGGGTTTACACTAGCATTTGTCCTAATGGGTTCCAGATGTACAGCCGTCCTGTAAGTAGCTACCTAGGAGAAACAGTAGCTTGCTTCCTTTAAGTTTAAAAGGGTGAAATTGTGGAGCAAAGGGCTGATTTACAGTTTAGCTAAATCAGAGCCCACAGCACAGGGAACCATAGAACAGAAAGCTGTGGGGGAAGGCAAAATGTGTGCTGGAAAAGGCCGGTGGCTCAAGAGTTAATGCCAACCTTTTCTTTGAATGCAGCCTTCTGTAGTAGCTAATGAAGGTAATGAAATATGACATGTAGTTTGGCCCTTGACCATAGAGTGCACCCCCCGCCCCTCTGTGCTGTGAACAAAGCCAAAACAGATGTAGCAACTTCTGTATGGTTTGGGGTTGACGTCTGTTACACAGAGCAGGTCACCGCGCACAGTCCCAGAACGTTCACTTCTGACACACGCGGCATTATCTGAGAAGATGCTGCCTTTGTTTGTGCGGTGAGGAGAGAAGGGAGGGACAGAGCGAGCAGGCAGGGGGACTTGCGCTTCAGCACACAGGAAGCCAAATTCCCCTCCCATCCCTTGTCCTAGTCCTCGCCATCTCATGCTTGCCTCTTTCCTCCCAAAAGGAAAAAAAACAAAAAGCATCCTGACTTTCTGGGGGCAAATAGCAGCATAAAGAAGGCTTGTTCAGAGGAGCCATTCAGAAAGCTGAGGTGGGCAGGGAGAAAAATCTCCCCGGATGTTTACCGCTGACTGACCTTCAAGATGAGAAGAAAGGAAGTGATACCCAGAGATATGGCTGGGACTGGTGTTGCTGAAAGCCAGCTACATTGGTCACTTTGGATAGCTAGAAGGCAGCCAGCAAACCTTAGCAAACCTCACCAGCGTTTCAGGCTTTCGGACTAACGCCAGGCTCTGCGCCTCGCGTCTCCATGCGGGCGGACATCTCTCAAGTGAAACGCTGTTTCTCACCACCAACAGCACTTTGCTCCGCGCTATGGGGCTGCACTAATGGCAGCTGTATCTGCCTTCCTTACTCCTGGGGGCCACTGGACTATTTGACTGTGTGATCCCCCACCCCTTAGGGATATCACTCAAGTGGTTATCTTTAGAGAAAATATCATCAAATTTTGGCCTAAAAGAACATTTTTTTTTTTTTTTTCTAAAAGATCAGCAAAATTAGGGTAACAACAAAAAAAAAAAAAAATAGGAAGGCAGAGTCTTGAGGATGGATAGCTTCTTTGCCACGATATTTATCATTCTCCGCAGAGATACTGACACGTGCCTTTTGAAAGGGGATACTGTACCTTTAACCTTGACGCTAAATGCATTCTTAATTTGGGATGCAAGCTGAGGTTCAGAAATGGATGGCCTTTGGGGGGAGATGGGAGGGGGAGGGGTGTGGCTGGGTTTATTTATGAGGTGTGGGGGAAATTTTGACATCACATGCTAGAGCCATTATTCACATGTTACATGACACAAGATTGGCCCTTTTAATGCAGCGACATCACATAAAATAATTTGATTTTGTTCTCTGACAGTAGGCCGGTCCTCTATCGCTCACCCACCTCCCCCCTGAAATATAATCTTTTTAGGTTAAAGGCCACAGGAAAGTGATTTCACTGGCCAAGTGCTGTCATCAGACCACAGAAAACCAGGTTTGGCCCTCACTTGTTCAGAAGCTCAAAGTGAGGGAGGGTGGGACAGAAGGAAGGCTGCACAGGAAGGAGGCTTTGACAGCTGCTACCCCCACTCCAGGCCACCTCAGACCCCTGAGGCCCTTCTCTCCACATCTGCCTTCTGATGTCTGGAACGGATACTGGAGGGGATTCCTCAATGTTAAGAAGCATCTATTTCTAAGACACTGTAGACCAGCCCTGTTCAATCATGTGAAGCCATCTAGCTAATAAGATGCCTGATAAGAGAGAAATCTAGAAGGCACAGACTATTCAACTCCTTTAAATTGGGCTATCCTTTATTCTAACCATTCTTGCTCCCATGGTTGCCTTTTAAAACCAAGCGACAGTGCTGGGGAGGTGTAGGGACCCCACTCTGCAGATGAGGCACCTAAGGTCCCTAAGGAGCAGGCCATCCAATGTCATAGACATACAAGTGGCTGATACAACCAGAACAAAGCCTTTGGGCTCAAAAGCTTCTCATCTTTCCTATTTGGTCAATTACTCTAGACCTTCTGTGCACCCTACAGAATTCTGTGAAGGTGCTTTTATCTCTTTTCAACAGAACTTACGTATTGTATAGAAAACTTATAATCATCCATCCCACAGGTAAACACTGTGTTTTTCATGTTGGCTTAATGCCATAATGTACAGAAGCTCTAAGCTGAGTTTCTAAACAAGGGCAGGGAAAGTGCCTCAATGTTCCTACAGACACACACACACACACACACACACACACACACACACACACACAGTTCAGGAGGAAAACTCCCACCCTCCCATGCTATTCATAGACATAGCCAGGACTGACTGGCTTTATTTTTATTGGCAACAGAACCGTGAGCTCCTGAAGAAAATGATGGAAATCGGTTCTGGCTCAAGGGAAGGCGTATCAGGGGTCAGTGCTCTGGGTGTCATGAGATACTGTCCCTGGGAGAGCAGAGGTGCAGAGAGGTTGCAGATTCTGATTGTAGTGGGGAGTCTTAGAGGAAGGTCAGGTACCCTGAGCATCTGGCTCAGATGCACATGCCAAGGAAACTGTATCCTGAGTCCAAAAATGAGTCCCCTGACTCTTCTTTGTCTGGAAATCCCCTGGGTTCAAAAGATTCAATTCATTCTCTTGGCCTGTACTCCTCACCTACTAACACAGGCCAAGCAGGCTACCTAAAACACCACCATGTTCACAGCCCATGTCAGAGATATCATTGCACGCAAGTTGCAAGCCAGAGCCGGTCTCCACCAGCTTTTGGTCAGCATGGAGATGCAGGTTGGCTGGTGAGTAGTGACAGGAATACAGAATCATTCTCCATGATTCAAAATCTGGTCGTATCCACCAAGAGTAGCCTGACATGTGAGGTGTCTTATAAGACCTTAAAGAGCCCAAATCACAGGCACTTCTGCTGAGTTTCTAGAACAATCTCTCCCCTGCTTTGATATTGATCACTAATCCCTTAACTAACCTAGAATTGCATCAGGAATCTCATTCTTCAGGAAGAAATGTTACAGATACAAGGTAAGAGGTACTTCTTTTGTTGTTGTTGTTGTTGTTTTTTGTGGGACTGGGGTCAAACCCACAACCTTCCAACTGCCAGGCAGGCACTTGTGCCATGGAGCTATCTCTCTGGCCCCAAGAGGTGCTTCTGAGCATGAAAAAAATATTCTTTATAGAAGACAGGACAAGCATAGATGACCTGTCCTACTACCTGCCAGGGTTTGCCTTGAGCTGCTGGTATAGGCTGGACCACATAAGCCTCCCAATAACTGAACGCTTTTGATCTATAAAACCTGCAAATTCACAGAGCTTAAATTAATAAATCTCTGAGTTTTGTAAATAGATAATGTGCATCTCTTGCATGAATCACACAAAAGGGGAAATAGCATAGTTCGAGACATTATTTCCAATAGAATGATGGTTATATAATGTCATAATTGCATTATATAATAGGTATCTAATTTTCTTTTGCTTCCAAAGGCAAAGACATAGCAACATTTTTCTTTATTATTTGTGCCCAGGAAAAATTAATACGATACTGTAAAACATCAGAACCACTGAAGTTTTGCACAGCCATTGTGAAACAAAGGATGAAAATGAGGCCTAAGAGACAGCTGTAGAGACTCAGAGTATCAAGTCAACAAACTCCAGATGCCCTGATAATATGAAAACAACAACAACAAAAAAAAAAAAAAAAAACTGTGGCTGGTAGCAAAGAAATTAACCAATTCCATCATATTCTTGCTGCTCCTTCTCACAGCCTATATCCAAAGAAATCAGCCCAGGCAGTGGAAAATTACAGCTTTCCAATAAGAGAAACCAGCCATAGCTTTGTAGTTTTCCTTTCAGAATGAGTACCCATGTCACATGGGAAGAGAAATGTTAGTAGGCTCCAGAAGTCCACCCAGTGCCATATAGAGGGGATGAGGACCTGACAGAGTTATAAGCTTTAGAGAGGCTCAGAAGGGCTGTGGCTGCCTTCACATATCCTAGTAACTGGAGTGTAAGGCACGGCACTGGCAGGTCAAGGTCAGCTGGAGGTCATGGCCCCTCTGTTGATGGGTTCCATAATGGTCTGGATAACTCATGCTCAGAGGAGAGCATGGAAGTGCCTACATGAAGGGATAGCAAGTGGAACCCAAAATCGGCTTGTAGCTGTTTCATGAAATCTGGTAGATACAATATTCTTAACCCTTGCTTCACTGGAGCTGTAACAGGTCCTGATACTGTGTGAAGAAGTTTCCAGGCTGAAGAAACATTGCATGGAAAGAAACTGACCACTGTCCATGCAGGCCAAATGGCTGCAGCCAAGTTATAGCAGCCAATGGAAAGGGAGAGCTGGCCCAGAGGTTAAAACACCAGGCCATGCACTGGAGGTAGTCTCATGGCCTGCTTCTGTAAGGCCACAGCCTTCATGCGCAGTATTCCTAGAATCCCACTGAAGAATAAAAGGCTAGGGACCCCTTGCAACAGGGGCTACTGGTGAGTGGCTCATGGCCGTTAGAACACAAAAGGTAAATCTCTCACTGTTTAAAGTCAAAGAGTCCCATGAACTTGAGAAATCTGTAGTAGTCAGAGAATAGCTAAAATCCTTCAGGTCAAATTCACTGAATGACAATAAAATTCCAAAGCTAGCAAATTAAAACTGGATCTATACAGATGCAGTGGAGGAGGAGCTAGGTAAGTGATGGAGGTAGCAGCTTCCTCATCTGGAATCTAGGATGGCAGGCATAACAGTGTGAATAGAACATGCTAGTACATAGAAAAAAACCTTCTGAAAACTTGAAAGCTTTAATTAACTGTGGGTATTGCCATTAATATCACAAAGATGTAAGTAATAAGTACCATCATTATCACAATGACATTGTTCAAATTAACTGAGTTTCAAGACAAGAGTTTCTAATTGTTGCTTTACTTTTGCTTCTATAATAGGAATGGAGGGAGAAATAGTCTCAACTGATATCAGAATTCCTCTCTGGGATGAAATCATCTTTTTAAGAAATATATATTTAATAAGATGCTTGGAGGAGGAAGGTCAGAACTTTATGGAGTGATTCAGAAGAGAACAATGGCAGATTAATAGACAGGTGGCAACCGGGGCTGGGGATCTAGCCTAGGGGTAGAGGCCTTGGGCTCAGACCCCAGTATGGGGGGAGGAGGGAGGGAGAGAGGGAGGAGAGGGGAGGAGAGAGAATAAGAAAGAGTGGGAAGGAAAGGCAGAGGGAGGGTGAGAGGGAGAGGAAGAGAGACAGGGAGAGAGAGAGAAAGAGAAAGAGAGTGGGAGGGAGAGGGAGAGAATATGTGAGAATTATGTAAAAGGAGCAAGTGCGAAAGAAAGAGGAGGGGGCCCGGCGGGATGGCTCAGTGGTCTAAAGCGCCTGCTTAGGAAAGCTTGGACGCTACAGGGACTGCGGTTTGATCCCTGGCACCACATGCTGCACCAGCCTTGCCCTCAGGGCAGGCTGAGCCGGCCATAAAAATAAACAAATAAACAAACAAAAGTTCTGAAACAAGAAAAAAAGATAAATAAATAAAATATATTTTTTAAAAAAAGGAAAAAAAGAAAGAAAAAGGAGGACACTCTAGATGTTAGCACCTGGAAGAAGATCAAGTGAAATTATCTACAAAAGTGCCTCTGAAAGTGGTAAGGTACTATGCAATGAGGTGCATCTTCTTTATAGGGCTACACTGTACGGGACCACATCATCAGGGCAAACATCAGGTACTGAGGATGTGACTGTACGTCATCCAGACAGTGGTGAGGGTTGGAAGTTGTCCCCAGGCTCCTTGCCCACCAGCTCTTCTGCACATGTCCCAGACACAGTGGAGCCCACCCTGAGCCTCCCCCAGGAAAACCATGTCCTCCCGTGTCCTCTCCGTGCTGCTCACTGTGGGCCATGCTTCTGCCTTGAAAGCTTCTGAGTAGATAAGGAAATAGGGAAGGACAAACCCCAACAGCTGACTTCGGTTCCTCCATTTAGAAACTGGTCCACCCAGAGGATGGAAAGGACTTCATTCCCTCCATTCAGAGAATCAGAACTCTCAGTGCTGATTTTTGCCAATCATCACCAAACGATCACAACAATGAGGACTTCGCATCGACATCATCACTAGGAGGAGGCTACAGCCACCTCATGGGCCCTGTGAGCAGATTTGCTAGGGGCTGGGATCCTGGCACAACTGGGCCCTTTGTTGGCCCATAAGTAATTAAGGTGATTTATGGTTAGCTTTTCTTCTTCTTCATTCCCCCCTGTTCTGAAAGCTGTCCACAAATTCTACTCATGCCAGTTTAAATCAAAATAATGAAACCTCCAGGCTCTTCCAAGGCTAAACCCCTGATGGCCTTCTTTGCCGGTTTCTCATTTAGACAGGACCCTGACCACATCATCCATGGAGCCACTGGCACAAGTCAGCCCCAGGTACCTGAGCAGGATGGAGGCAGGGTCTCGCAGGCTGACTTTCATGCCATGGCTACAGTCAAGTCAAAAGGCACCTGTGCTTCTGTGCAAGAAGGGTCCGCGGGAAAGGCACACTGCACTCCCTGACAATGATTCCTGCCACACTGACTCTATAAACGCTGGCCAGCAAGTGGGTCTTGCTGCTTTAGCCACTTGCCAGCCCTGGTAGTTACAAGCCAGAGCATCTCCCTTTAGAGCGCAGTGACTGCAGCCTCCTGGTAATGAGCAAAACCAACAGCAGGGGCACAGCCTGCAAATGAGCAGCATCACTTAGGTTCCAATAACAGAGACGCTGGAACAAGTTGTACCCGGTGCTTTTTATTTGTACTTGTACTAACTATACCGCATATGTTCATGGTGGAATTGTTACAAGAAGGGATTTGTTCATTTTCCTCAAGCTGTATCTTTTACCTGTCTAGTAAAGTCTTAGACCCTGACTCACTTCCTACCTTGGAGACCTTAGTATTCAAACCAATTCAACACAAGTCTGCAGATACTTATAGAGCCCCAAGCCTCAGGAATGGCTGGGATATATTTTCTCTATGGATCAAAGCAACAGAATAATCATGCTTAGGTGGGAAGCAACCTAAAGGGAAGTCTGTGTGAGTGACAATCGATCTTGTTCTCCAATAGATATGACTCCACCAAAAGAGTTGGTCTTCTGCTAACTCTATTAAGCAGTGGATAAGAGACCAGATCATTTCAGAGCTGGTTATTACATCTATACTGAGTGTATTAGGTCACCTCCCTGTGCTTACATTTCCACAGCTACATAATGGATGGAGATGGCCACATTATCTGCTCTAAACTGTGGCTCTGAGGTGGAGCCAGGGGATAGCATGCCATGGACACAGGGTACAGATGCTGATGGAACTACTGGACCCTGTGATGTCCATGTTGTTGTTGTGGTTGTATTTGAGGCTTTCACAAATCCACAAAGATGCATGTGTGTGACCACCACAGGCTAAGAGCCTTGACATTGTGCATTTCACGTCTTCTGCCTTGGTTTTCTCTCCCAAGGTTCCTTGTAACTCTAATATTATGCTTTTCTATAATAGCTCCACCTGAAGGAGAACAAGGAAACATGTAGGGAAATCTGCACAAGGGTAGCCCTCCTTGCCATTAGAGAAACAACTCACCTAAAAGCATGTGTCCTCTGCAATCATCCTTGTTTATGAAGGACAGTGCATTAGTCCTGTCAGGAGGAACAAATGAATCAATTACTGTGGCAATATGCCATAGTCCTCTAAGCCCAGGACTGTGGAAACTATGCCTTAACAGCATGTTAGATGCAAAACACATGGCATGTTTTAATTAAATTGATTCTTTATAAAACCCAACTCCCAGGACAGTAAGCCACACTGTCAGAAAGAGGCATTATGCTATCCTCATGACCTCTTCAGGGAAGAAGACCAAAGAGGGAGACAAGGCAAAAGCACTCAGAGGTGTAATTCCATTGGGAAAGGGTGGCTGAGTGAGCCCCATGTCAAAATCTAGTGCTGCTGTAGGTGTCTCCCAGCATGAGAAATGGCTTGGAGATTTTAGAAAACACTGTATTGCCTTTCGATGACCACAACTTTCAACAGTCTTCACCTTGTAGCTGAGAGAATGTCAAACACTTAGCAGAAGCATCCTAGGTATTGATGGCATAAGCAGAAGGTTTAGTGATGGCAGGTACATTTACCCTGAAGTACAGAAAAAGGGAGAGAGGAGAATGTGACTTGGGTAGCTCTCTGCCTGATAAGTACACTGAGGCACCATCTAACAAGCTACACATAGCCATAAATGTCACTGAGACACTGCTCTGCACCCAGAAACTGTGGCTTTTCATGCTCGTATCTGTGACGGGTGTCATGTCCAAAAGGTTGGAGAAGGCAGCCACCTCCCAGACTAGGACATCCAGGCAGGGAAGAGGCTGGTGTGGCATCCTGAATAGCCCCCCCGCCTCTGATATGCTGCATCCTAATACTTAGACCCTGTGAATGTTACCTTACAGAACAAAAGGAACTCTGCAGATGTGACCGAGGGAAAGTACGTGCTCTGGGCGATGGCCCTAGAGTAGCTGGGTACATGCAGTGTAATCACAATGACCCACACAGAAGGATACAGGAGTCAGAGTCACAAGAGAAGGTTGTGTGTCAGGGGAAGCAGTGAGGGATTGGATGATGCTATGTGGCTATTTTTGAAGAAGGAGCACTGAGCCACAGAATGGAGCTGTATGTGTTGAAAAGGGTGAGAAGAGCACGCTGTCCCCAGAGCCTCCTGAGCAAATAGAGACCCCCTGCTGTGAGGAGAAAAATAAAAATAAAAAAGGTTGAAGAGGGATATTTTCTCAACAAGACCAAAACTAGATAGAATTTATAAAAATAATGGGATACACAGGACAATGTATTCTGTATTCTTACAGTAAATGACCAACCAAGAATTGCTGTTTCTACTATGCAAAGAACTTCCACAAATCAAGAAAAAGCAGATGACTTGGTAGACACACAGGTGAACGGATATGAGAATAGGAAATGCAAATGGCCAAGAAGTGGATAAAGAGAGCCTGGTACCAGGGACAGTCAGATAAAGCAACAATGAGGCATCACTGCTGAAGAGCTGTGGGTGTCATTTTCGACTAACCTTAAAAACAAAGATGTTCTCCAGTGCTGAGGATAGCAGCAAGGACAAAAGGACTCCAGCTTAGTGCTGAAGGAAGCATGAATTGCTACAAGATACAGGGAAGGTAATCAAGCTGTGCTTATTAAAAATTAAGCATCCATTTACCCTTTGCCATAACAAGCACATTGATCAGAATCCACTGAACAGAACAGAAATAAAATCATCAACATATAGGAAACTATGGATCTGCGTGTTTACCTAAAACTTGAATATTATTTTAGAAATCTTGATTCCCCTGAAGGCCTATGAACTGGGAAATTGGGGGCTATGTTCTCTTATATGTACTTTATAGAAAGCAGTAAACATCTTAAAAAGAACAAGACCTAGAGAGATATTCTTTATATTAGTAACTTTTTAAGAGCCATCTCAGAATCATATGTGTAATATGATGTCAGTTTTAGAGAGTAAGTTTCTCCAAGTGAGAGCATGTGTATGTATGACCAAGTAATGGTGCAAAAAGATTTCCATCAAATTATGGAAAGACAAGCTACAGAGGATGATGGAAATGAGGAAGAAGGATGGAGGGTAGAGGCCATACTTTCTCTTTGCACATCTTCATTGGCTTGCTACAACTAAGATGTAAGGAAACCAACAGCAACAAATTTAAAACATTGAAACACCCAGAAAACAAAATAAAACAAAACAGAAGCCACATCAAGTTCTAGTAGCTCTATCCTAAAGTTTTATTACAGTAAGCCTTCTAAGTATGGCCCCAGAGTCCAGCCAAGCTCCTTGAACATAGTTGATTCCCAGTAAAGTTTGTTGAGTAAATTGATATTAAACATACAAAAATATTTATTACATGTGCTTTAAAAATGATTTCAAAGCCGGGCGTGGTGGCGCACGCCTGTAATCCCAGCACTCGGGAGGCTGAGGCAGGAGGATCGGTGCAAGTTCGAGACCAGCCTGGGCTACAAAAGTGAGCTCAAGGCCAGCCTCAACTGCATAGCGAGACCCTGTCTCAAAAAAGGCAAAAAAAAAAAAAAAAAAAATGATTTCAAGGTTCAAGGAAAGCTTTTCCTTTCAACAGTTCTTCACCCTGTAGCTGAGAGAATGCCCAACATGTAGCAGAAATATTCTAGGCATTGCTGACATGCGCACAAAGTTTATAGCTGGCAGATAAATTGATCCTGAAGTACAGAAAAAAGGGAGAGAGGAGAATGTAACTCAGGTAGCTCTCTGCCCAGTACGTGCACTGTGGTACCAGGTAACAAGCTACACATAGCCAATAGCACCACAGAGACCCTGCTCTGCACCCAGTTTGTTTTGTCTCTGAGACATGGTCTCCTTTCACAGTTCAGGCTGGTCTTGAGCTCTATTTATAGCCTAAGGAGGTCTCAAACTTGCAATGACCCTGCTGTCTCAGCCTCCCTGCCTGCTGGGATTGCAGGTGTGAGCCACACACCCGGTCCCACGGAAAGCTTTTTCCTCATATTTTGCTTCTCCATCCTTTAAGAGACAACAGCTTAGTATCTGAAAAAAATATTTGATATAATTGACAACCTTCTAAGGCCTATTAGAAGCTTCTAACATCACAGCAAACGTGTCTTATTGAAAAGTATGTGGGTCCCTTACAATGTCTGGTCTCACCTGGGGAAAATGTAGCTGCTTCTGTCTCATTTTGGGTGACAGATGGAAATCACTTCACCTTTTGGACCTGCTGTAATAGTCCTGAAAAGCCATTTTATGTTTTCCTTTTAAGTCTAGGAAATCTTATGTGACCAAAGCACTAAACACACACACACACACACACACACACGCGCGCACACACACATACACACACAGAGATCCATGTATCACATAGTGATTTGGCCTTCAATCTTAAGATAGTAAGTTTACTTCTCTGACACTGAGACAATGCCCTTAATACTCTGTTCATAGGTTAATTCTTGTACCTATAAAATTTTTCCATAAATATCTGCCCACCTCTCTCTCTCTCTCTCTCTCACTCGCTCGCTTGCTCTCTTGCTCTCTCTCTCTCTGTTAAGATGATCACCTTCTACGAGTGACGACTATGACATTCTGATCTCTATACTCTTAGATTCTCAGTCATGAGTCATTGGAGGGAGGGAGAGGGAAGAAAACACTATTCAAAGGCACTGAGCATCTGCTGCAGGGGGCACTGCTCCACCAACTGGGCGAAGCGTGGACTGGTCAAAGTCTAGGTCCTTGTGAAGCTGAAATTCCATGGGGAATTGAACACAGCCAGATACATGTATAATAAGATCCTTTCTGGTGGTCTGTAAAGTAGAGTAAGAAGACAGAAAGGGATGAGTGGATACTCAAAGAAGGTTTCTCTGAGAAGGTGGTATTTGATCAGATAATTGAATAAAATGAAGGAGCCCATCACCCATGTACAGAGCTGGAATAGAACATTCTGGGCAAAGTCCTCAAGACAGAGTATGATCAGCATATTTGACAAGGCAGTCAGGGCAGGGGGTTAGGGCAAGGCCCCAGTGAGTGCCAAGGCCATGGCTTAGTTAAGCCAACAACACTGGTCTTTGTGGGAGCAATATGGGGCACAGGGTATTAAGTATCAGAAAGAAGAACTGGACATGTTAATAACCTAGTCCAATCCAGCCAGATAGCTCAGCAAACTAAAGTGCCTGCTTAGGCAGGCACAGAGACCAGGGTTCAATCCCCAGCATGCCAAACTGGCTCCACCCCCAGGATACACTGAGAGCAACTGAGACTGGGCATGGTGATATGTACCTATAATCCCAGCACTTGGGAGGATTAAAACAGGAGGAACACTACGAGTCTAGTCTGTGAAGTGAGACCCAGTAGATCCTGTATTAAAATATAAATAAATAAATAATAAAAATAACCTCACACATACATTTCTGAGGTGTGTTGTCAGGTTTTGACTGCTGGGACAAAGTGCCTTACATACACAGCTTAACGGATAAAGGTTCATTTTGGCTCACAGTATCACAGGTTTCAGATCATGGTCAATGGGCTCCAAAGCAGAAACAATGGCAGAAGGATGTGAAAAAGGAATCTGCTCAACCCAGGGTAGCTGGGAGACAGAGAGTGAGACAGCCAGAGAAGTGGGAGCCAGGGACAAGAGAAAACTCTCCCAGGTTGTACTCCTGGAGATGGTCTTCCTCCACCCATATACATTTAGCTAGGAGCTCTGCTATGGAGGAGTCCACTTGTAAGGTCGCAAGCCCATGATCTCATCACCTCCCAGCTCTGAATACATGAACTGTCTGGAGGACATTCTGATCCAAAGTCTAACGTGAGAACTCCTTATACTTTACAGTGTAAGTTGAAAGAAAATAGATGGATGGATGGATGGATGGAGGGATGGATGGATGAATGATGGATGGATATAAAGCAACAAGGAAACAGACACACAGAGACACACATGTACACACACATACAGAATCCACATGTAACTCAGTGCTTTTCAAATAGAAGGCAATTAATAAATGTTAGCTAAGTGAAACCAAATTAAGCAAACTAAAGGCAGCATATAGGATGGGAGAAGCCTGGGTAAAATACAGGAAGAGCTGAAAGAAGACATCCTGGCTTATAGGACATGTGACCACGTAAGCACATGAGCTAGAGTAGAGGGGAAGGATACACTGGCCCGAATCTCCAGAGAGCCAGAAATACAGCTTAAGAGAGAAAGAAGAATTCAGTGCTGGAAGGGTCAGAGCACATGACCCACAGGCACCATGGCTAGCATTCTAAGTGGCTCTAGAATAGAACAGGGGAGTGGCATCTGAGGACACCCACAAGTTGAGTCACAGTGAGCCAGCCTTCGAAGAAGGAGGGTTTATGATGATCGACTAAGGACAACACTGGATTAATTATGCTTTTGGGTTTTTGTTTTGTTGTTGTTGTTGTTTTGTTTTGTTTTGGTTTGGTTTTGAAATGCATTTGTAGCAAGCAATAAATGCAACGTTTTCTAAACAATGAGTCCTGGATGTGAAGTGTAGTCCAGTGGCCAATTCCTGGTCTCCTCTGCTGACTTAGTGATGGTGGCCCTGCCTCAGTTCTAAGGTGCAGAGAGATCCCAAGAGGAAGGGAAGGGCTCTTTACAGCTACTCCTCAGGCCCTGAGGTGGAAATACCTTCTTGGCAAGTGGCATTATCAAAGCTGTAGCGCAGAGAATCGTCCCACAGAGGCCATGAAAACTTGCCCAATGCAGAGAAAGGTGTCCTCACATGAAAGCCTGCCCTTGCCTGCCTCAGTGGGGAAAGGCGGTTCAGCAGACAGGTTCACTCCACGATCCCGCTCCTGGGCTGGTCACCCATTCGGGTGCTCTGAACTCAGCCTTGAGCTGTCATGGATATGTGAACTCTTGCCCTCCACAGCGAGGTTCCCTGTCTTAGTTACTTTTCTCTTTTTGCTGGGACATATATCTGACACTCACAATGTAGGGAGGAAAGGCTTATTTAGCTAACAGTTTGTGGAGGTTTCAGTCCATATTCGGCTGGCCCAAGGCTGAGTGGAACAGAGCAGACAGCATCTAGTTCATGGCGGCTGAACAGCAACAATCGCAACAGAGGCAAGCGACCAACCAGGGCAGCAGACAGCAACAGCACTAGTCTGTCTTTCTGTCTCTCTTTATATTACATTCAGGCTCTCTGCCTCAGCCTATCCACCTGAGGCTACACCTATAATCCCAGAAGTACTCAGACCATAATCCCATCAGTATTAAAATACATAATCCCAGTGACTCATGAGTCAAGTTTCAATCTATACAAGTCCCCACCCCATGACTGCATGAAGCTTTGGGGGGACAACTAGACATAAACCACAACACCCCATCTTGGGGCTTCTCACCCTGCCTGCACCAGCCCTGAAATTCTTCACAGAAGCACCCTTGCTGGGGAGTCTGAGGAACCCAGTGTCCTAAAGCAGGTAGGAAGAACGCAACGAAAGCCTCATCCCACTCGGCCTCCAGGGCAGGCTGCCCATAGGTGGAATGGTACGGATGCTGCCATGCATTTCCTGTTGGGCTCTGGTCATTGTAATCTATACAAAATGGAGATGTGGTGCGGCTGTGTGGTGGAACTCTTGCCCAGCAGCCGCAAGGCTCCAGGTTAAATTCCCAGTACCACAAAAACCTAGATAAGTAAATACATAAATAAATACTCCATCACCAACCGTGTCCTCACCTAGACTTTCCAGAAATCACTACACACTATCAGAATCCCCTATAACATGGTAAAAAGATCAGCGCTGCCCAGCTGGTCAGGCTGCAGCTGTTCGCCTCCTCCTATTTGGACCCTTTACTGTTCTACGTCAGTGCTGTTCAAGGGCCTAACAGCATCTTCTCGCAGCCTGTGCATTGCAATGCCTGCCTCCTCATCCCTGGCAACTAAGTGATCAGCCAATCGAGGAAGCAGAAGTTGGTCACGTGCAGTTTGCTGTTTGGATGAATGGCTGCTGGGTCCTAGAGCCGAGGCCCTGCATGTAGGGTTTCTGGTCCACTGAGCCTAACATAGTCTCTCCTCCTTAGCCCTGTTTAGCCTGTTGCTTCTGAAAGCACAGTTCAGTCCTATGTTCAAGCCCAGCCCTGCAAAAATAAAGCTGTATGTTATGTCCGGAAGTTGCTTCCTTTCGCTTCTGAAAGCCTCAAGTTTGTCTTTATGAGGGAAGAGTACTCACTGAGTATAAACAGCACATCTTCCACGTCCATTCATCTCTTGGTGGACATATTTGCCACTGCACTGCTGGCCACAATCCACCAGGCGTGGATTATGCACTGCAGAGCCCTTGGCTCCCTAGGCTCAGAGTTCCCTGTTCCTGGAGGAACTGAAGTCCAGGCTGGGTGTCTCAGCCCCAACCCTAATATCTTAGCAGCCTCTCTCGGAAGTCTCCCCACCACCCCTGCGTGCTCTTCTTCAGGCTCCCAGCATCCTTCTTGCATCCTCCAGACACGACAGCTTCTCCTTCCCTGCTCCTATTCACCATCTGCACATCTACTGCAGTATTTACCACACTTCCACCCCCTGGAGCCTGGTAAACTGGCTGCCTTACCAGAATTCTTCCCATAGGCCGGTCTGGGCTGTTATCACACCAGAATAAGGAAGAAAAGCCACTTCCATGCCACATGGTTCTCACCACCTCCTACTGCCTCACATCGCACCCAGTGGACCACGCATCTGTACCACCCGCCTGCTCTCTGATGGAAGTTAGGGTTTAACCACAGTGAAAGCCAACCCTTTCTAAACAGAAGCTAAATTTGGTTCATTTTGGTAGTCTCCATGCACCCAGAATGGTGCAAGAAAAATAGCCCATTGGATGTTTGCTGAGTAAAAACGAGAGGGATCAGTTGCACCTGTGACAACTTCGAGTCAGGCTAAAGAAGATGTGGCACAAAGGGGGCAGACCGGGCAGGAACTCAGTGGGCAGAGGTAGAATAGGGAATCTGCCTTCATTTCTGTGTGCCTAACTCCGTTTCTAAAGCCGACATGAAAAAACTCACCTCCTCCTTACTGGGGTGCCATGTGGAATAACTGACCAGTATGTGTCAGGCATTGTTTGTACTAAGCAGAACTCACCAAAGCTCCTGCGAATGCTCAGGGTGGAGCTCCAGTGAGTCCACTCAGGGGAGCCAGAAAATGACGCACCACAAGGCACCGCTGCAAATACTCAGCTACCGGATGGGGACATCATAACACCTCTCTCAGAGAAACCAGCCTCTTTCCTTCAGTACCTCTGCTCTCTTCCTACCCTGTCCCCTTCTCCAACACTGTCATCTCTCTCTAATTATTTTCATTTTGAGGCGACATCCCACGAAGTTGTCCAGGATGGCCTCAAACTCATGACCTTCCTGCCTCAGCCTTCCATGTGCTGAGGCTTACACCACTGTGCCTGGTTTGAGCGCTATTTCAAGCTAATACTAAAGTGAGAGAACAGTGCCTGGGCCAGCAAGCAGGGATCTGCAAGCTGAAGGGTCAAAGCATCAGGTCTGCAGAGCAGCTACCTCTGGGAGGTGGTGACCAGGAAGAGCATCTCACTCCACTGAAGCAAGGTTCTCTTTCTTGGCCCGTGTTATTTGCACAAGTGACTTTCGATTAATACACACACTTAACTCTCTGTATGTTTCTCAGTGTATACGATAATAAACTTCAAGAGAAAATAGCTCCAAAGAAAAATAATCCACTTTTTCCTAAAAAATAAAGAGAAGTAAAGTGAATCATGCAGTCCAACAAAGGCGGGTGTTCTGCTTCGAATATGTTTCCCTTCCTTTGCAAAACCTAACAGCTGTCCATTTCCCGCAGGAGTTTGGTCGGCTACGGGCTCGTTGCAGTCAGCTCTCTCCACAAGCCCACCCCACGGCCAGGCTTCATTAGGGCAGCCCTGGCCAGCAGCCGGCCTTGCTGGCAATGCCGATGGATCTGCATCACTCCCTGCCTCCTTTTTGCTATGCTCCAGACCCAATAATTCCTCCAATAGTCAAGGACTCCTTCCCTGAGCGAAGACACAGATCATGGCTATCAGCTGGGTCCCTTGGCAGCTCAGCTCCAGGCAAGATTTGTTCCCTTGTTTGTCTGGAGCTTTGGTTTTAATTTGTAATGTTTGCTTAATCTACTATTAGTTGGTCTGAATTTAATTTAACTCATTGTAGCAATTCATTGCTTTCAATCTTTTATTACTGGGTATCACTCTTAAGTTGTAAGTGATTTCGCCTTCTCTAATCATCATGTTGGAGTCTGTTGGTCCAGTTATCCCTCTGCGCAAGCAACCTCTGCAATTAAAAATATAGATAATTGCAGAGAGAGCAGAGCGATGGGAGTGTTGAATGGGGTCTGCATCCCCCATTCTCTTCCCTAGCTTCTATATTTTAAATGAAATCAGGCCAAGTGACAATCAGAAGTTATTTCCTTCCCTGCATACACCACTGTCAGCTGCCACATGGAGAAGCAACAGCAGGCAGCCAGACATTTCCTCTTTTTTGTAAGTCCAGCCACTTAGCAATTGTTTTAAAAATTAAAAGAAAATAACACCTCTGATTTGGATTGTAGTCAGTCACATCGTTCAGGTGTTCATAACCACTCTGGACCTAAAGGCAGAAGTATGGCCGGTGAGATGGCTCAGCGGTCTAAGGTGCCTACTCAGGCAAGCTTAGGCAACCACAGGGACCAGGGTTCGATCCCTGGCACCACATGCTGCACCAGCCCCATCCCCAGGACAGGCTGAATCAGCCATAATATAGAAAGAAAGAAAGAAAGAAAGAAAGAAAGAAAGAAAGAAAGAAAGAAAGAAAGAAAGAAAGAAAGAAAGACAGGCAGAAGTAATCTTGGGATCGTTGCAATACAATGACAAAGTTGCAAGTGGCCTGCTGATAAAGATGTCTTTCTAAACAAATTTCAAACTCTACAATAGTTGTTTCACAAATAAAGCTTAGTGGTACTTTTGTTTTGACTTTATATAGTTTATAACTTCTTAAAAGTGCATCTCACGGCTAGGCATGGTGGCATGTGCCTGTGGTGCTTGTGTTCTGGGAAGGTAAGGCAAAAGGATCACAAGTTCAAGCCAAGCCTGGACAATTCAGAGGCTTAAGAAGACCTTGTCTCAAAACTTAAAACATAAATACATAAAAAGGATCCAATAAATAAAAAAGAACAAAAGAAGATGATCTAGGGATGTAGTTCAGTACAAAGGCGCTGGGTTCAATCTCCAGTACTGTGTTAGTGTGTGTGTGTGTGTGTGTGTGTGTGTGTGTGTGTGTGTGTGTGTGTTTAGGGAAGGGACTACAGGGTGTTCAAGGTCTCACTGTTAGAGCAGACTTGTAGTGATCTGCCTCTTTACAGCCTCCAAAGGGCTGGAATTACATCACCACACACAGTCTCAACTGCCATCTCAGCTTACCTTGGGGTGGGGCCGGTACAGCAGGCCTGGGGATCGAACACCCAGCCCCTGCATCTGCTTGCAGGTGTTTTAATCTGCTCAATCTCCAATGCTGAATGCTCTTGCATACACACACACACACACACACACACACACACACACACACACACACTGTGTATTCCAAATTACAACACTAAGATGTATCATGATGCAATTATTATACCTTCCTCCACAATCTGTCCAGAGATTTTTTTCTTTTAATTACTAGACTCCTAAGTAGAATGGTAATCACTAGTTTTAGGGAACACTTCTCCCACTCGATGGAAAGAGGTAGGTAGAGCAGGACATGTGGATGCAAACCCATGCAAAGCACTCAGTCCTAAGCAGGGCTTAGAGTAAGCACTCAACCAGAAGAATGAGGACCATAGTCACCGTCACAGAATCTGTTATCATGTAGAATATCCCATCCAGCTTGACTTTTGATTTCTATAGGGAAACAAGCTACCAAGTTCTCTTCCCAAAGCTTGTATTTCCAAACAGAATAGGCCCTCCTTCTAGGTACACAGAATACTTTTCAACAGGAATAGTGACTGCTGTGACCAATTCTGCCCTCAGCATAAACCTAGATGTTGAGAAACACAGGGCATGTGGAAACCTCTAGGAATCCTTTAGAAACAGCCTCCAAGCAATATAGAAAACTCTTTGAGTAAAGTGCCTCCAGCCCACACCAGAATGCATCAGTTGTGCCGAGCTTATCTAGAAGAACACACCAGGACCTGAATCCCATCTTGTTTATCTGTTTTCCAACCCTCAGTGAAATCAACTTCATAAAGATCGTGGTGTCTTTTTCCTACACACTTTGTGAGACTGGCATGCATCAGGAGACTTAGGGAACCTTATAACTTTTCAAGTAATTGAAGTGAGTGGCCCTAACCTGATTTTCCTGGGCTCTACATGCATGTCTTTATCTAGAAAAAAAAAATGTAGAGAATAGATTGGACAAGAATTTGCACACAGACTACCAACACAAAGACACAGGAAACTTCAAATAAATTCTATATATTCAAACACATATGCATATGTGGAACAGTAGGGCCAGGTGATCTATTTTATCTCTGTTCTCATATGTGGCTGACATTTACTCATAAAGAATATATGAGATGACAGAAAAAGCACTGGGTTATTGGCAGAACTGGCAATGTTGGAAGCTATTGATTTAAGCCTTTTAAAGCTCAACATACTAATCTAGCTTTACTTTTTATGCCTGGTGGTTAAACTTTTCTGCTGGGTGGTTAAGGGCAAGTTAAAGCAAAATCTATATAACAAAACATGTAACTTTTATATCTCACAAGTCAGTCAAATCTCCTCAGGATTTACCTTGAAACCATATACAGTGCTTTGTAGAACTGTTGTCAGTGTCAGCTGTCTGGATGAGTCACAGCCATTGTGAGACCAGTTTGCTCTCTGTGAAAGCCGAAAGAATATTTTTGTGACTCTCCTTAGGCACACTATACATCATCAATCACTTTCCTCTGTGACCCAATATTCTCCTTAGTCAGAAAATTTGGGAAACCACTGAGTTATAGGACATTACAGCACAGGTTCTCTTACGTACTGAGTCCTCACTGACCTTGAAGGGCTAGGGCCAAAATATTGGCTATCCTCGTAGCCCTTCTTTTTTTTCTAATTTTTAGTTCCATAAACTTATGTTCTTAACCTCCAGAAGAGAAGCATGATGATACTATTACTCTGTAACACAGGTACTTGAGCTTAACATCATTGTCTTTCTGAACATAAAATGTCTTAGACTTAACATGGAATCAGTATTTTCCATCAATCATTGTTATTCTAATAAATCTCTGTAGAATATGATTTAAAAATAATTACACATTTTTACACAGAAATTTGGAAATCTAAGCATATATAAAATTGTAGCAGGTCAATCTTATGGCATTTTTCCTTGTCTCTTATTCTTTTATTACATTTTTTTGTTTTCTTATAAAACAACTATTTACTTGAGAGAGAGTATAGCAATAGTTGAAATTACATTAGAAGCAGCACCCATCTAAAAGAGCAGAATGACAGGCATTCCATGAATAGTTTCAGTGTTACACATTGCTATCCTTAGTGTCACAAACCTGTTGGAGATTCTTAGGACCATTGTCTAATTCATCTTATGTATATAAGAGCATGATTTTGCCCCTGCCACGTTTCCTATCTTTTCTGCTTGCAGTGTCTTCATTGTTTAACCCTTAAGTTCCTGATTTCCATTCAGCTATGTTATACCTTTCCATTTTTATTTCTTCTTTTGAGTTCTTTAAACTCAAAACTGTTTTTATCATATAGTCTTCCTAGTGTAAGAACAAAAGGGGGATTTTAAAGAACAATAAAAAATAAATAAAAGAGCTGAACCTGGAAGGATGGGTAGGGACTCAGTAGATAGGACTTTGCAGAGGGGCAGGGGCTTGAGTGCCAAGTGCCCTCGAGACCCAGTCCTGGCAGACCTGAAGGGTGTTTAGAGTAGGGAAGGTGAAGTGCAGGGCGACTGGACACATGCCTCAGGACCGTGGAACCTGGACAGACAGGATGAGACTCACTTCTGCAGAGTTGGCCATACCTGAAGGTTTCAAGAAGAGTGATGGCAAAACAAAACACTAAAAGAAACCACAAGTAGAAAGTGTTTCTTTAGATGGTTTGCTAATCCTGGCAGAAGATGCCAAAGGCCTCAGCAGCCCAGAAGCTGGGGGCCTAGCCTTAGAGACACAGATGCCACCTAGCAGGGAAGCTGAACTCCATGGTTTTCTGGGGAGGAGGAAGGAGGAGGTGTCACCAGAGCACCTCCAATGTTCCCAACCCTAGAGACCATGGCTGATGGCTTCCCAGGAGCCACACCGAAGGACAGGTGCCATTTCTTGAGCTGGCAGTCACAATCATCCCTGAAAGTTGCATGCTTCCAGGCAAGTCCAGAACCGTTCTGAGGCAGAGGGCCAGGGACTCACACGACTCCCCCGGCCCCGGTCAATGTAAGACATCGACTCGTTTGCTGTGCTCCTGAGCAGTGTGGCTGCCGCACTACATCGCATCGCCAAGTTGCTCTGACAGCTTGATGCCCTGTCACTGCTAATCCTACAAGCTCAACTGACTCCTTTTTAAAGACTTCAAGTAAATAGGTGGCTATTATCATCTTTCAGGGAGTTTCTCGCCCTATCCTCCTTTTCATGTTACAGATACCTGTTAACGGCCAGTCTCAAAGTCAGTTCTGACAGGTAAATTGTGAAGCTCAAGTCAGTTCCTCATTTTCCTACTCTGTTTGCAAAGGAGCTCTGGTAGCCTTGAAATATCCATTCACTATCCCCAAAAACACACAGGTGGGTCCTCATGATGCCTATTCCACATAACCAGTCCCCTTCTCCCTTATGACAGTGGTTGGGTTGTAGGGTGCTGGTCATTGTTCAGGAAACCTTCGGCCCAGATACTCATTAATACTACATTAGTCTGTAAACTCAGAACAGGACGCCAAGTCCACCTCGCTTTTACTTGATGTACTTGAAAGGTCTGCTGAATTTATGGTGGGATAATGTGGAGCCCAGCACCTATTTATGAGTTGATCATTTGTTTCGAACCCCCCTCAAAGTGCCGAAGGTTACTATTCAACCAGGGCTTGCACTAATGCCACGGGAAGGCCAACAAAGCCAAGTGTATGAAAGTTAAAAGCATTAATAAAAGTGTGACTTATAAATTACTTCATCTTTGTCACCCTTTTTGAAATGGGGTGAGAGAGGCCAGGGTAAATTTATTTTTTAAGTGCTTTCTGAGACCTGAACGGGTCAGGCTTGAAATGCTGTAGTCTATAAATCATTCTTTGCAGATCTGGGGGATGTTGCTGCATCATAACATTAACAAATATTGATTTATTTTATCATTTGCAACTGTTTATGGCATAACAGAAATCCTGCTTCATGCAAAGGGGGAAAGAAGGCAAATACTTATTCAGGGGCTAATTAACACCTCTGGTTGCCAGGGAATAGAAAGAAAATGGCAGTGGGATTTCAGCTTCTGTAGGAGTTCATGGTAAGGTGATTTTCATCAGGTTCACTGACATTAACTCAGCCCCCACCCCAATATCCCCAGCAGCACAGAGATGGATGGATTCCGTGCTATGCAATTTTATGTACAAATGGCACGTGTGAGAGGTCCTTTCACCAACACACCATCATTATGTGACACCAACCACAGCTCCTGTGAGACTCGAACCCAGGAAAGGGTCAATGGCGATTTCAGACCCCTGGTAACTCTGCCAAACTTTCTATCAAAGCATTTAATGAATAGACAGACACTTGAATCCAGCACAATGAGAGGTTCTAAAGTGATTTATTTGGGGTCCCTGCTGGTGCAATGAAGGACAGTTAACATAACTACCTTCAAGGAAAGAGAAAGGGAAATGCAGTGTGTTAGAAAGGGCTCATGGCATGGCTGTCCTTTCTCAAGTTGC
The DNA here is from genome assembly GCA_004027025.1 of Myocastor coypus. Classification (NCBI taxonomy): domain Eukaryota; kingdom Metazoa; phylum Chordata; class Mammalia; order Rodentia; family Myocastoridae; genus Myocastor; species Myocastor coypus. The sequence continues at coordinate 24,548 of PVJA010007165.1, read as the reverse complement.
ACACCTGATTTGTTTTCAAGCTTGAACTGCTCATAATTTGGGCCTTTTCCTAGATGGCAATAAAGAGCTGGAGATTGATTATCCAGAGAAGTTCAGGGAGCTCTAGGCTTTCCTTGAGACAAACAATGACAGAAACACAAACAATGCCTCTAAGAAAACTTGAACTGAATGAATGACGATGATTAACACATATGAGCTATATAGGGGTAGACTCAAGAAAGTAATCCTAAAGCAACGCACTTGCTTTGGAAATCCATGAACTGACATTGGTCTCCAGGAGACCCAAACAACTCTTCAAGTCACTCACACGCTGACCAAGTATTCCTTAGTCTGGTGACAAGAAAAATGGTATTCCAAGGGACAGGGAACTGGTCATGTCTACAGGGTGAGCCATCAAAGGCATACAAATAACTTGGAATCCCTTGCAATAGTGAGGCCTGGAGAAAAGTTCTCCCAAATGGCAAAAATGCCTGAGATTAGAAGCAAGGTTTCTTAATCCTGGCATAACTGACTGACTGGACCAAATAATTATTTGTTGCTTGTGTGGATGAGAGAAAATGAACTGCAAGAAATTCAGCTGTGTCCCTTCCATCTACCCAGGAGAGGTTGCCTCCATGTCTGGCTCTGATAATCAAATATTACTACACACATGTGCAAGTGTCTCTGAAGCTAAGGCCAAGTCCCTCACCCTTGCAATTCTGAGGCTGCAAAGGGCAGAGACATGCCACCTCCTGTGACACCCTGAGGCCATCCTTTTCATTATCTAGGTCCTTCATGGCAATGGAGAACCTCTTATGCCACAGCTTTATTGGAGCTTCATTTCTAGCCAAATGCACAACATTTTAAATCATCCTGATAGACTCTTTGCTATTCATTCTCAACATAAATCTAACTTAAAACTCCAATAATAGCAATGCCACTCCTTAATATTTGGCTGCTTTAAGTTTTCTTTTGAAAGATTAATCAGTCTACCATGATTAATCTCAGTCTCAGGCAAAGTCTCTGGACATAAGCAAAATTCAGACAAACTTTCTGCTGAGCCATAACACATATCATCCATGCAATCCTTCTTCCCAGCAGAGACCTCCCCAACCTAGTGTTTGCAGGCAGGATTTTTATCAGCCTTCTGGTCTTCTGAGCTCTGATCAGAATCTCCCATACATAATGGTTGAAGCTGTTCCAGTGCTTCTCTTATAGGCCACATCTCCAAAACTTTCTGATCTCTTCCTGTAAGCCATTCCCAAAGGTTTGTAATCTACATGACAAAGAGTAAGAGCAAAAGGAAAAGCAGAAGTTCAGGCAGCTAGATAGCCTCTCTACTCTCCTTACATTACAGTGCAGAATATCTGCCCCAGAGCACTCTCACGCATAATTCCAGCATTGGATCAAGAATCAATCACGAACTCCAGAAGCTGCCCTATGACTACATGAGGCTCTGGAGGGACAACTAGACATGAACCATAACATTCCCTCATGTGAAAATCACAGTTGAATAAAAGAATTCTACAACTTTTTTCTTTTTATTTTTAAAATTTATTTATTTATTATTTATTTATTTATTTCGTATTTCATGGAAAGGTCTACAGGGTGTTCAGGATCTCACTACTAGATTTGACTCATAGTGATCCACCTGTTTACAGCCTCCCAAGAGCTGGGATTACAGGCACATGCTACCACACCCAGTCTCAATTGCCATCTCAGCACACCCCATGGGTGGGGTCAGCATAGCAGGCCCAGGGATCGAACCCCTGGCCCCTGCACCTGCTTGCAGGTATTTTAATTCACTGAGTTATTTGACCAGCCCTTCTACAGCTTTCTTTCAGACCTATTCTAACAAGCAAATTTGCCTACACCACAAAATGTAAGATCTGAATTCTCCATTTACAATGTTGGGCACTTTGTTCTCTAACACTGGAGACCAAGAGCCTGAGTAATGATCCGTACCTCACTATCATAGCCACTATGGATAGAATGAGCAAGAAGAGGCTTTTAAGGACACAAAGAAAAGGAAGAGAACCAGGAGCTTCATGCAAAAAGTAGAGTCAAGCATAGCAATGGCAAAAACAGATCTGGCCTATCAAAACAGTCTTAACTTGGAAGAGAACGTATTCAGAATGTCACAGTAGAATTTAGTGCAAAATAATGATGTCAGACTTGGTTCCCAAGACTTTCTTCATTTGAACCAAAGACGCCACTGTGCCCTGGCCAAATTTAAAGTTTTATAACCTGCTGACCATGGTAGATGGGGTTTTCCCAAGGTGATGACAATGACATGTTTCTGTCTCACAAATTCTTCCATAATGTGACCTTGCCCTGCCCTTCACCATGAGTTGCAGCTCTCTTCACTTCCTTGAATCTTAGTGGCTCTCTAGCTGCTCTGACCAGTGGAATATGGTAGAAATGACCCAGAATCAAAAAGGGAAGTGACTCTCAACTAATTGGCAGCTTCTTCTCCTTGCATCTTGGAATGTTCACTCATGGAGTAATTCCTCTCAGAACCCAGTTACCATACTATAATATTCACTATATGCATTGACAGGCCAAGTGGATATGCTCTGATTGAAAGTCTGTTAAATTCCCAACCAGCCAGTCATACAGTGGGGTCATCTTGGTCAACCAGATGACTCAACCAGCCAAAGCAGTCAAACTCCACTCTTAGCCAACATCTAACTCCAAGCAAAATCCTCCCTGATGAGCCCCCATAAACTCCTGAATCATGAAGGAGATAATCACAAATCATGGTTTAGAGTCACTAAGCTTTAGGGTACTTTGTTAAACTGTGATAACTAGAATACCAATCATATAGACATTTCTGAGAGGCTAAAGAAATATGCTGTACTGCCAAAGGCATTGAGCTTTCCATATATTGTCTTGATCAAAGAGATTGGCACACAGTAGTAGCAGCCCCTATTCATGCAGTGCTGAATGTTTTCCACTTATTATAACATTGTGTCTTGCAGCTTATGTAGGAGAAAACCACTGTTCTTGCTACGCTTGTCCAATAATGGATGGAAGTCTGGAGAGCTTGAATTTTCCCAAGTGACCCAGTTGCTAAGTGGAAGAATGGATTCAAATGAAAACTATCTCCATTCTGCAGTCTCAACCCCTATAATTTTTTTAGAAGAGTGACTTAAATTCAAAATTCAATTGGAAGAGTTTTTTTAAAAAGTTTATTGAAAGTGTTAATGTTTAATTGTTTGATCAGTCTCACATACCTATGTCTGTTGATTTATACTGATTTGATGATGAAAATATGTAATGCAACCATTGTTAAATTTTTCTCATCTTGAAATTCTGTACTATATGTACCCTTGCCACTGTTTTTTCCTGCTATTTTTACTCTTAAAAATAATAAACAAATTAAAATGTAAAAAAATAAAAGAAAACTATCTCCAAAATCAAACTTTACTGATAAGCTATGGGGAGTTTTACTCCTGATACAGAAGAATTGACAGTAGAGGGGTAGCTCCAGCTAATCTCATCAGAAGCCTCCACCCTCTCACCTCAAGTTGGAAAATAATGCAATCAACCACCATTCCTCCACCTCAGATGGGTCTAAAAGTCTCTTCTACTTCAAGAAATGTGGCCCATTAGCAGACTTGACTATCTTAGTTGCCATTTCTGAAGGGGGAGGGAAACAAAAAAATTCACTCTTTTGAAGAATTAATTTTTAATCTTTTGGATATCTCTGCAACTTAGCTCTACCTATCCCCACTGGGATGCCTGAAGCAAATCACAAATCCTCTACACCTCAGTCCTCAGAGGCATAATGGCAATTATTCATGCCCGTCAGGGTCGTTAGGAGTACATGACATTTGTATTATGTCGGTGTATCTATAGCAATGCATTAGAGAGGCCTCCAGAAGTGAGCTCTGCCTAGAATCTGTGTCTGGACTATGCTATCAGAAGTCTGAGGAGCTCAGGTTGTAGTGTTTAGGATTAGAACCTAAATAGATGTCACGAGATGTAGAGCCATGTGGAGTATCACATGCATCCCTTCTGCTGCCCACAGGTGGTGTGGGACTGGGAGAAGACTGTTTTTGAGAATGCAGGCCTCAGTAGGAAGTCAAAGGCACTCTAGTCTGAAATCCACATGCATGTGCTGACCTTTGCAAAAGCCCTGCTGACACACTTCTGAGAGCCCCATACATCCTAATCCACTATGTAAGAGTAAATGTGACCCCAAAACCCCCACACCTTGGTCTTCTGATGCTTGAATGTGAATTCCAAAGAGATGTGCCCTCTACAGGCACCTCAGAGCACAGCCCTGGCATGGCCTGCGAGGATTCCACATCTGACCTTTCATGCAGTATTCAGTCTCATTAAGTAACACCTCTGTTGTTGTAGCCAATGTCACCAAAATTTTAAGAGTGGGCCCAACACCAGCCTATGTGTGACTTCTCTTTCCTATCTGTGTATCCTCTGAGCATCTGCTTTCTCTTTCTGTTTCTTTGAAGCTGTTTTGTTTCTCTCTCTCTCTCTCTCTCTCTCTCTCTCTCTCTCTCTCTCTCTCTCTCTCTCTCTCTCTCTCAGAATACACAACTGGGCCTCAGATCTACATTCACTGAATCACCCTGGGCAGGAGCTTTCTTCTATAAAAGCCCCAAGAAACGCATGATGGTTCAGTTACATTAGGTTTCTGCCAGCTCCAAAGCCCACATTTCAAAGGGAAAGCCACAATTCATCCCAAATTCACCATGTTATGACTTTTGTGAAAAGCCCTAAACACAATTAATAACACAATTGCATCTTAACTCAGAATTTTCCACTTGGCAGCTTCCTCCAAGTTGGCTGTCATTGAAAAGGCACCTTTACTATCTTATTTTTTAATTAAAAAAGAAAAACTAAAGGAAGCTGTAAAGTTTTACTCTTGGGTGCTAATGTCCACTTGAGCTCTGCTTGGCATAGATATTGAAGTAGAAAGGAATCTTTCTCTGACATTTATTGTGAAATCTGTGCCTGGCAGGTGTAGCTGAGTTCAGTTTCAAAAGAAGTCAAACATTTGGATGGAAGTGATGCAATGTGGCAAAGGCATAGCCTAAAAATTTCTAACCAATGCCAGAGGAAGTCACAGCTGCAAGTCACAACACTTGTAGACATTAAGAAAAATGGCGGTCATTTTTATTCCTTAGAGAACACGTTAAGCAAACATGTGCAAGCTCTGCTACAAAACACTGAGGCCAGGAAGGACAGCTGATTTTTAGCCCTTCAGCCATCAGTTCACACACTCACCTGGTGAGGCAGTGGGCTCGGTGCTGAAGGCAGAGTAGTAAAGCAAAGTCCAGTTCCTGCCTGCATGGAGTTTAGTGCCCAGTGAAAGGGGGAGGTGGGAACACTCTCATCACAAAAGGAAATAGGAAAGTGTATCTGAGTCCAAGTTCCGAGGTGCAGAAAGCTCTATGGATCTGTAAGGAGGAAGTTTCACCAACCCCATGAAGACAAGAAACCTTAAGGAAGTCAAGATCTTGTGCCAAACTAGAGATCCAATGGGCAGAGAGAGCTGAAGGTGGCCAGAGAAGCTATGGTGCAGAGAGGAAGGCAGAGGCTAGTGGAGCAATGAGATGGTGACACTGCACAATTCCTGGATCCGCTGTTCCTCTGGGTCACACACATGACAGGTAAAAGGCAACACAGTTGGGCAGCAAAGGAAGATCTGAGCCAAGACCCCAACTGACACCATGAAGGGCTGCAAAATAAGGGTCAACTCTGAAAACATCCCAGTAGAGGACTTGATAAACTGAGTGCTAACACAAAATCTGCTGCCACTTGTCTTTGTGGAAAAATTATGCCAGGTCCTGCCCTGATTTCTCCTTTAAGCTTTATGTTTGGGGATGCTTGTGCCCATCAGTGGCACGATGAGGAGTGGCTAGCAGGACTAGGAGGACCAGAGAGCCAAAATCTTTACTCTCTGGCCCTATGCACAAAGTGTGCTAAGAAGATGAGCAGGGTTTGATCTCAACAGACAACGAGAGAAAGATCCCAGCACGTACTGCTTCTGGGCCTCATGAGAAGCAGGCTTGAGCACATCTTTTAGTGGATGTGCTAGGTCCCACATTGATAGGTCCAGGAGAAAAGGATACATGATGAGTAGATATTCACAGAAACACCTCAGAAATCACACAAGACAAAGCACATGCGCTGAGACATAGAGTGCTTCGTAGAATAGTTCTACTCTAGGAGAGCTAATGATACATGGGCATCTCTGAAATCTACTCTCTGGAAAGAATGACCCAGAGACAGGATGCAGAAAATAAATGAAACCATTGTGCTGGAGTCCATTTGGAAAAGACTGTTGAGTTTGGCACTTTAAGAAGGACTTATCAGAGCCTTTAACCTTCTCATGTTCTGTAGAAATCTCTGGGAGGAAGGAAAAGTTGCATCGTCTATTTTAAATTCATTTGATCAAAAACTCCTTGTTGGACACCTGGTTAGGCCTGACTTGCTTGAAGCACACTTTGAGAGAGACATAGCTCTGGATTTTATAAAGCTGATCTTCTTTAAGCTCCTCCAAAACAATATTAGAAAAGTATTTCCTTTCAAAACAGGTTTGGAGGCATCAGAAGAGAAAAGCATGATCTGTAGCCTCCCGGAAACATGGCTGCCATGAGAAGTGGATTTCAGGGCCCCTCAGCCCCTCTGATCGCTTTGCAAAAAACCTTTGGACTTGATTCTTATTTCCTCTCAAGAATCTCCTATTTGAGTTTCCTTGGCTTGGCATCCAGTGGCCCTGGCATTTCTCCCTCCTTCTCTTCTACAAATCATCCACATCCTCAAACTGCACTCAGCTCAAAAATTCTAAATTCAAAGCATAAGTTTATGAGAAACCAATACATGTTTGCAACTTCTTACTGCATTCCAATCCTGAATGCCACATTTCCTTTGAATACTGTAAAAGATGAACATCCCTGTAACTATGCAATAAGCAAACAAACATGAGCCTGCAAGCTCAAAGCCTACAGGAAATCAGACGTGGACGCCCAGCCAACCACGCTCCCTGCTTTTGATTCTTCCATCTCAGTGTAGCAAAGAGACAGGCGCAGGCACCTGGCAGCTCCAAGACTGACACCATGCTCTGGAATGGCAATGTGACATATTTCTCTTTCCCTTTAGGCATGTCCAAAAGATCCAAGAGAAGACCAATAAACATTTCCAGAAACAACCACAAAATACACCCATTCTAGACCCTCTATCGGCAGGCAGCCCTGGAGAAATGGGCCAAATTTCCCATGCTCAAAGCTAAAGGGATTTGAAAAGGGCAACAGCAAAATCACACCATGGAAGGTGCGCTTTCCTGAAGGCAAAATCCTATTGCAGAATCTGATCCTGCAGTCCAGAAACAGGGGACTGTGTGTCCACTCTGAAGTCATCACACTTTGGCAGCAAATCCCTTCAGGGCTGGAGCAGTGCTGGGGGCTCTGATGAGAGGTGCTAAATAAATTAGTGCTATCGTTTATTAGAGCATAAGAAACAGATGGGAACAGACAATATGACAGCTGGACGTGAGAGGTTGCGGATGATGAGTCCATGCGGCACGGGATCCATCTCCCCACTGCCCGCTAATGCGAGCAACCACAGCTCTCCGGCACCCGGTGCAGGTTCCACAGCTCTTGCAGAGGCAATCCTTGACTTCCCCTCCATCCTATAGTTAGCCTAATACCTAATTACAAGATAACTGGCACACACACTTTTTCTTGTTACAGCTCTCCTGCCAACGATGATTCTTTTCAACGTGTTGCTCCTCAGAACTACTGGAGAGGAAGAAGGAGTCAGAGGTAAACGGAAAGAGATGGGGAACCAGGAGAGAGGGGGAAGGCCGCACACCGGGGCTTTCCTTAGGGGATGGGCCAGGTAGTCAAGCATCGGCTGAGCCCCATCTAGCCCTTGCCTGATTGCAGTTTTGTCCACTTCTGCAGCACTCCGAAAGCCCTGTGTGATTTTGTTCTGGATGCCACTGACCTGACAGGTGTTTTCTGTGTGGCCTAAGGTTGCTCACCTGTCTGCAGTTCCTGAAAACTCTTGGATGAGTTAGGCATGCTGGGATTGGGGCTCCCCAGCTTGACTTTATAAGGTTCACCAGCCAAATGTCTATACAATCGTGTGACTCCCTCAGCTGCTGTCCCGTCATACAAGCAAATGAAGACCAGAATCAGCAAAGCACACACCATTAACACAGGGAGCATCTCTGGATGTTTAACTTCTGAATATTTAAATTACATTAAATACCTTAATTATTTTAAATATGCCCTTTTCTAAGGTTTCAGCCAGCACTTTTTACTCCTTGTTTACAACCTAGTACTATATGTTCAATATGCATCGTGAAAACCAGTCATCTCTTTGTAGAGTATTGATTAGAATACTCTAATCCTTTTTGCCCAAGATAGACCTTCAGAAGCTCTAAAACCTTGATGTAAACCAGTTTTATGTAGAACTCTGGCAACTCTTTAAAAAATTATTTAAAATTAGTTAATTCCTTACAAGTTCAGAAAGGAACTATGAAACATAGCTCTTGTATTGAAGAAACTCAGAATTCCAATGAAATAGAACACAAAATTATACAAAAGTAGAAAGATAAAATTTGTAACTCCACCAGGCAGGGTGGTGCCTCCTCATAATCCCAGAATTCAAGAGGCTGAGGCAAGAGGATTACTTTGAGGTCAAGAGTGGCCTGGACTACAAAGTGAGCTCAAGGACAGCTTGAGCTGCAGTGAGACCCTGTCTCTAAAAGACCCCCCAAAAATATATATATATTCTCCAAATTGAACACCAACTTTGCAACCAATACTAACCACACTGTGTGAGGCCTATAGGACTGTGTGTGTGTGTGTGTGTGTGTGTGCGTGTGTGTGTGTGTATGTGTGTGTGTTCTCAGTTCTTCTGCAAACAAACAATGAATGTGCTATTATGCCTCATTGTGAACCCATGACTGAGGGAAATAGCACAAATCTGTCCTAACGTGCTGCATAGTGCATTGATGCAATAGACGGCACTAAAGGAAGATGAGGGGTGAGCTTGAGTCTCTAGGGAAGTCTCTCTGGAAGAACTGGCCAAGGCGGCCTCCGGTGCTGAAGGAGACCCACAGCTGACTCCAGGATGCCTGGACTGGAGCTCCTCTCCTCTGAGACCCTCAGTACAGGGCATCTCTCCATATCTGGCCTTCTGCTGTCAAACACATTTCCTAATCTAATGGCACAATGGAAATTTAAAAAAAAAAAAGTTTTCTGACCCAAGTAGAGAAATAGTTAAGGGCAAGGTTCAGGTACCACCCTAACTAATGAAAACAACCACCTTTGTACACTCAAAGGCAACTAAGAAATAAGTCCCAGCCTTAGACGACCTATTCCCCTAAAGGGTCAGAGCATATTAGACCCTAAGAGGAAGCAGCATGACTCCTAGCTAATGCTATTCTGATTCACCCCAAATTTACCAAGCCGTGAACCCTACATGGAATTGGCCAGAGGAAGACCAGGAGTCACAATGGCAGAGCTCTCTGCACATGGAATGGAACATCAGGAAGGAGGAAGGAAGGTTATCCATTGGGCCTGCCACAAATATAGCATTTAATAATCAACAACCTGTGTAAGAGTTTTACAGTCCATTTACAGAAAAGGTAAAGACAGGACAAGGTAAAGAAAGGTTATCCTTACAAATGACTGTTAAGGATGCTCTGGGGTGGTTATATGCTATGCGTAGCTAGCTACCAAGAGCAAAACTAACCACAGCCATATCTGAGGCAGATTCCACAGAGTGGGCAAAGCCACTGATGAAGTGTTCCCTGAAGAGGCTGCCTGAGAGACAGGGAGGTACAGTGAGGCAGAACTGCTTTTGTCTGAGGGATAGAGTGGCAGTTGAAAGAATCAAGCTTCTCTAGCCTCAGCTTTGCTTGGTAGAGGAGAGCTGATTTTCTCCAGGCATTTAAAGAAACTATACTTAAATTTGCTGCATTCCCCTGCAGTAATCAAGGCTGGTTTTCTTTAGCCAGCCTCATCTTTGACTGAATGTGCCTTACTTCTTATATCCTTATCACTCCGGCACATGCAGGCTAAGAGCATGGTGGAATTCAAAGAGGACCCAAAGAAAAGTGGGTTTGTAGAAGTGGAAAGAACTGTACTCATTTTGTATGAAGAAAAAAAAAATGGAGGAAAGTGAAATCATGTTTCAAGGACATGAAAGCTTTCCCTCAAAGATGAGAACAATCTCAGGCCAGAACAAGAGGCGAGAGAGTCAAATATGACACAAAGAACTTTTTTCTTTTTTAATGTAAGGAAGCTGTTCTAAGCATCCCGAGCAGACTTGGGGACACTTTCCCTACTCTCTTTCCACATGAAAGCCATCTGCAGAGAAATCATTATCACACTATATCACAACTGTTGTGCATGGGGCTATCACCCCATGAGACAGCAAGCAACTTGAAGATGGCATTTAGTATCATGCTTCCATAAAAAATAAAAATAAAAAAACCTCAACAAAAATGTGTAAGCGAGATCCTTAAACACAGAAATGGGTTACTGAACAAGCTCATTTTTGTGAGGATAGATTAGTATTGAAGAAGAGTAGAATAATTTTTTGAAGCAAGGGAGGATAACACATGATCCACAGCGTGACTCTACTAGTCCCTGGACCTAATGGCCATTGCTTAGTGCACATCTGAGGACACATGGCAGATGACACTGTTCCGTCTGCCTAGTTGCTTACATGGGCTGACACTCACTTTAGCTCATTAGATGTGATTATCACTGACGGGCCACACTCAAGGAGTCACTTTCAGCATGCACAGCTCACCTGAGACTCTCTTGTCTGCCACTAGGATTGTTGAAGTCAGTGTCAAGATGGAACTTCTGAAAGATCAAGTTTAGGAATGACAAGGACAACCAGAAGTTCACAGCCTACAGGTGATGCATCTTTTATATAGGAATCAGTCAGAACTTACATCAGGATCTTTGGAATGGAGTTTGCGTCTAGCTTCACCTGGATGACACAATACCCCAATAATTCTGAGCATCTCTTCACTTGCAACTCCTTTAGCTTCTTCCCAATGATGGATGAGACAACTGCCCTTTGGCTGATGGGCTGTGGCCTTCTGTGCTCACGACCCATGTGGCTATTTAGTCAACACCTTTGAATTGCTATAGACCAACAGTGTTGGAGTAAAGACACCAAGCACTGTAAATATGCTAATTATCCTGTTTTTCAAATATATTCAGCTTTCCTCCAAGAGCTCTCATGCCCAAGTTCTAGGGTGTAGGTAGGAATAAGATCTCTTAGACATACCTGTATCCTCCGAAGTATATTTCTGCTATCTCCAAAATAAAATTCTCCATCTTTCGGCAATGGCAGGAAGAGAGAAGACTGCCCATATAGGCAGTGTCCCTCTGAAGCCTCAAGTGCTCATGGGGAAGCAAGGGGATTGGGACAAAAATGGACTAAGGGGGTTCAGTAGCTAAACGTGACATTTAGAGGTGAGTCCCTGGGGCATAACCTAGAGGGCTCTGTCTCCCTCCTGGACTCCTCCCTTTGCTCTCCACTTCCCAGCCATCAGGGCATGAGCAGCTAGCTGTCCTCCTCCCAAACACTTGCACCATGCCAGTTCAGACTGGAGCCAGCCCTATGAAACGGAACTTCTAAACAGAGTGGGCCCAAATAAAGCTGCCCTTCACTCAGCTGTGGGATGCTGTGACTGGTAATGAGAAAAGCAGCTAACACAGCAGAATACCTTGCAACCTCAAGAGGTTCCTGAGAGTCAGAGCCACTGTTTCCCTGTCCCACCCAGGTCACGTGACTCCCACCACTCACCCAGGGATGCTCTTACAGGAGAGCAGGGAGGGGCAAGGGAAGAAATCTGAAAGGACAAAGCTTCACCCCCACAGAGACCTTCCCCCTAAGAAGTTGTTTAAATTATTTATCAGACCAGAGTCCACTTTTTTCCAGATATGCAGTGAGAGGGAACTACTCCAACAAAGCAGATCCACTCAGAAGCATTCCAAAGCATCTAAATGTGCAATCCAACACATAAGGACTGCAAGCCACCCAGCGTGGCACTGCCACCAGGGAGATATGGGACAGGGCAGGTACTCTGTGAGCAATCACAGTCTCAGGGTCTGAGTGCCAGACACCACCTGATGATGCAGACAGGCAGCCTGCATGAGTAGGGGAGGGAGACCTTCAGCTTGGGATTTTTCTTCTAGCAGAGCTATCTCCAGCCTGGGCCTCGCCCGCATCCCAACATCCATCCCCTCTAACGCCACCATGGTCCTCCCTTCAAAAGGCAACCAGATACCCACTGTAAGTGAGCATGGGGGCTGTAAGGGAGAAGGAACAGTGAGAGCAAGAAAGGTGAAAGATGCCATGCAGCCTCGGGGTGAGCGCCTCCTCTCTGAAATGCCTAGGATCAGAACCGGCTCAGATTTGGGAACTGCTCAGGTAAATCTACATTTACATGATGAACTATCTTGGAGACAGGACCTAAGTCTAAAAACAGTGTTCGCTTACATCTCATGTCCACTGCCTATGTGTAAACTCAAGGTCAATTTATTCGCTATGGTTAGTAACTTTCTGCACACGAAGTTCCACATGCGTGGGAATCTTCATTAGGAAGTCATATCACTGCTCAAGAAGTCCAAGACTGGGACATTTCATATTTCAGAGTTTTGGATGGGTGATGCCCACTCTGTAGTATCATGGTAGGAGAATTCAAGGAATAAAAGCAACTTAAAAGCTTTGCCTTACTTTTATGTCAGGGAGCTGACACACTTGTAAGTAGAGGCCAGGAGCTGCCCACCCATCAGCTGCAGGCAGGGGAGGTAGCTGGAACAATTTCTCTAAAATCCAGAGGAACTCTTTCCTCCCCACCCACTGGCACCTCCTCATCCCAGGTCTCATGGCCCAAAGACGCACAGCCCACCCAAATCACAATGGGGCTTTTGTAACTTTTAAAAAAAAAAATTCTCTGCCAACTGAGACCCCACTTTACAATGCCGAATTCACCATTCAACTCCCGGACAAGTTTTCAGCAACACATTATGTACAAAATAAAAGACTGTTTGATTGATTTCCTTTTTTCCTCCGTTTTGTTATTTGGATTTCCTTCTTTGTTTTTGCAGAATTTCTTGAGAATAGGTGTCAATTTACTTGGTAAACATTGTGCTTAATTGTTTGCAAGACTGCGGAAGAACTGGCACAATGCAGCGTTATTTTAGACAAGAACAAACAATTTGAGTATGGCAGTTGGTGGGGAAGTAAGAACAAAGGATGGGGTTTTATTTAAAGCGCGAGTCAATCACGCCATGAGAAAGACAAAACACAGACTCTTTCCATGTGCTGAGACGAGAAGCCCCAAGTTGCACTGTTTTAAAACGTGTGAAGATATTCAGTACAAAAGGCCCGGATTTGAACATCAATAAAAGAAATTCAGGAAGAACTACTGGAGTTCACAAAGAAAAGGAAAATCTTTTCCCCAGAGGAAGGGCGGTATCCTCTGAAACCCAGTTCTCAAAGATGACAAGATCTGGGTGTACAGCGAGGCACAGAATCAGACATTGACACAGAAATTTTATGCTAACTGGCTTAGCAAACACTCCATCAAGTATGTTAAATGCATCGGACAGGAGGCAGGAAATATTACAAACCCAGGGCCGTAGCACCACAAAGGAAAGCTCTCCTCTGGTAATCTGCCCGCCATCCCCACCCCTCACCTCAAGACGCTTGAGTTTTGCATTTACTTGGTATACAAGTAAGTCTAAGGCAGCGGTCAAGCAAACATTTTCTCAAAAGAGCCAGGCAATAAACATCTTAGGTGTTGCTGGCCACTCAGTCTCTGTCCCAGCTGCTGAACCCGGCTGCTGTTCATGAGAGAAGCCACCACAGACCACGCACAAGCACAGGGGTGTGGCCGTGTCCCATGAAACTTCACAGACAACGAAATTTACTTTGGCATCTGCATACATCATGAAATACCATTTTGATCTTTCATTCAGCTATTAATGAATGTAAAAATAATACCTCGCCAATGGCCATACAAAATCAAGCATCAGACAGCAGATGGCCCGGTCTTCCTCTCCAACCTAATACCTGCAGTGACTGCTGGGTAACACCGCCTGCTCACTTGCAAGGGTATTTCCAAACACCATGTCCCAAAAGGATGGATGCTGCTACAGCTGAAAGTGAGGTGCCCCTCCCTAAAGATACGTGCAATGAATGTGTGATTCTCCATGCAGCGGGGTTTGGGGCTGAAGCCTGGAAGGGTACCTGCATTTGGGAGGGCTCTGACCTTGCCAAGTGGTTAACCCACAAACTCAGCTCATATTGAAATATGCCAGTAGGAAGGAGGGTCTAGCTGGAGGAGGCAGGTATCTGGGGACATGACTCAGAAGAGTATAATAGCTTGTCTCTGTCTCTCTCTGTTTCTCTCTCTGTGTCTGTCTCTCACTGGCTCTCAGTTTCTCTTTCCCCGTTTCTATCTCTGTCTCTATCTCTGCCTCTATCTCTGTCTCTATCTCTCTCTATTTTTATCACTATGGCTATAGTTACCTCTGTCTCTCTCTCTTCTCTCTGTCTCTCTCTTCTCTCTCTCTGTCTCTGTCTCTCTCTCTATTTTTATCACTATGGCTATAGTTACCTCTCTCTCTCTCTCTCTCTTCTCTCTCTGTCTCTCTCTTCTCTCTCTCTGTCTCTGTCTCTGTCTCTCTATTTTTATCACTATGGCTATAGTTACCTCTCTCTCTCTCTCTCTTCTCTCTCTGTCTCTCTCTTCTCTCTCTCTGTCTCTGTCTCTCTGTCTCTCTCTGTCTCTGTCTCTCT